>CM039122.1:24700601-24930368 GCA_022036555.1 Microstegium vimineum
TTACACTAGCTAGTACTAAATTGAGGTGATCTCTAGGATCTCTCTTTTATTATCATTTCTAGCTCTGCTTTCCGTTGGGAGAATATAAATATGATCCCCCGAAATACTCGAGGTGAAGTGTTACAATGGTATAATCTGTACGCTTGCGGATTTATCCAATAGTCATAAGAAATACCAACAGTAGCCTTATTTAGTCTTCGGTAATCTATACACATTCTTTAACCCGTGACGGTTCGTTGACGAATCAACTCGTTCTTGTCATTTCGAACGACCGTCATACCTCCCTTCTTAGGCACAACTTGCACAGGGCTAACCCATTCACTATGAGGAACGGGGTAAATGATCCCTGCGTGCAAGAGTTTCAAGACTTCCTTCTTTACTACTTCTCTCATCGCATTGTTCAATCTACGCTGGGGCTCTCTAGAGGGTAGAGCCTCAGTTTCTATGGGGATGCGATGTGTGCAAAGAGCGGGACTAATGCCCTTGAGATCTTGAAGAGAGTAGCCTAAGACTGACTGATGCTTTTCTAAGATGGTGAGGAGTTTGAAGGACTCTTCAAGAGAGAGTTTGTCACTGATGATCACAGGGGCCTCACGATCATTATTTAGAAAGGCATACTTTAAACCAGCTAGAAGGGGTTTAAGTTCTATAAAGGGCTTAGATGGGGGCTCGGATTTCTCCAGATCTATGGGTTCTTCTAGTTTATCTTCTTCCTAGATGAAATCTTCGGCTTCTTCTTCTAGATCAGGATGAGATGATTCTAGAAGAGATGCAACCATCACTTCCTCTATGGGGTTAGATTCTGGGGTGATTCTGTCATGATGTTCATGGAATTGGTGAGCGGAATCGAGGGTTTGATGCTACTCCCAAGATGACCCTTAAGACTTCCATCAAGAGATCCATCAAGGAATCTAATGAGTGGATGTCCAATTAACAATTGAATTCCTCTATATCAAATATGAAGAAATTCAAGAGGACATTGACTTTTTTAATTAGCGTAGGAATGGTTTGTGCGATCCCCTGACTCTCAATAAATTTGTCCTGAAGAAAGCATCAAGAACTTGTTGGTTGGAGTCAGTTTTACATTGCCTAGGAGAGCATTAGCTAATGATTTAGACATAATGCTAACTCCTATGGCAGGATCGTAAAGAGAGTCTAACTTGGCTCTATTGATTTGATAAGGAATGGTTGTAGAGGAAGAAAGAATTTGAATTGGCTCGAATGAGGATTCGGCCTTTTCTAACCACTCATTGCTCATGATGGAGGCTAGCTCTTGAACCGTCTCCTCGATATAAGCTTCTTCTATGAGACTAGGGATGTGGCGATTTGGAGCTTTTCGGGTAGTAGACTTCTTTTGCACAGATTGATTCAAGGCATTTCCAAAGTCAGAAAATAAATCAGCCTCGATATCAAGGGGAAATTCCAAGGTTGAGTTTCTTCTTCCCTTGGTGGTTCAGGTTCGAAAGTAGGATATTGAGATGTAGAGGGAAGAGTTTCAGCTATCGATGTTGTTTCTATTCTAGGGGATGGTTTCTGTTCTTCCGTGGGTCCTTCATAATATACGTTAGTATAGGGGGTGTTATCAAGAATCTTCGTGAGAAGACTCTTCCCTGCACTAACGGGTAAACACAGGAAGGCTCCCCCGAAAGATATGTCAAGGAGTTGTGCGGAATCTCTACTAAGACCGCCATAAAAATGTTGTAACATTGTAGGCTCGGTTATAGCGAGATCAGGGCCTGAAGATACTAGATCTGTCAGACGGGCCCATGCATCACCTAGAGATTCTTTCTCTTTTTGTGAGAAATTGATGATCTCTTTTCAAAGACGGATGACACAAGGGATAGGAAAGAATGCCAAACAGAATTTTGGCATTAATTTTTCCCAGTCTCCTTTCGTGTCATCTATGTGGTGAGTGTACCATCGTTTGCCTATTCCCATTAAAGAAAACGGAAATAGCTTCCACTTAAGGGTACCTGGCCTCATCCCTTGGATGTGGACACATGAACAAAGTTGTTCAAAGTCACGTATATGAGTATAGAGATTCTCGTCTTCGTCCCCAGAAAACGGTTTTTTCCTGAACCATCGCTATGAGACTCGGGCGAAGCTCATAACGAACGGCCAGAACGGCCTGAGATGATTTAGGTGGCTCCAAGCTAGCGCCCGTTGGAGCACCATATTCGATAAGTGGGGTTTGATCCATATGTGTATGTGGAATAAAAGGATGAAATCAAACAAAAGATAAAATAGGACCAAAGGGTACTAGTTAAAAGCTACCATTCCCCGGCAACGGCGCCAGAAATGCTTATTGGTATTTCTTATGACTATTGGATAAATCCGCAAGCGCACACATTATACCGTTGTAGCACTTCACCGGGAGTATTCCAGGTATCGTATTTTCCACGGGGAACAAGAAGTGAGTTAACTAGGAATACGAATATGTCCTAAGATGGATCAAGGGAGACTATGATAACTGGGTCGAGAGGTTTGATATAGCAAAGATATCTAACAAGGTATATGATGACGACCCGTAGGGTTCGCGGTCCGATCTTTCGATGAAAGAAAGTGGATAACTCGATTGGTGGATGAAGATGACGTTCACGGCTCGACTACAACCGTCCAAGGATACTGCGCCTTAGCAACCGATACACCACCTCCAATGGTTGTCGTGATCTTGCGGCGCGACAACCAGCCACTAGGGCTCCCGTCCTGCAAGCAATCGAAGAACCAGCAAGAACAAGATGAAACAAGCACTCAATTGCAATATGAATATGAAGGTTTCAATCTGAGAACACAATATGGTGAGGTTCTGTTGACAATCAGACGGACGGTTGATCCAACACGCGCGCTGAAAGGCGGCAGCAATAGCTAACTTGACGAAACAAAACCTAAACTGTTTGTGGCGGCTCTAAAGACTTATAAGGAGTTGGGAGGACGACCACAAGGGTGTTGGGGTCGTTCTCCAACCCTAGGACGAGTCCCTAATGGACCCAACTTGATACATGGGCCATCAGCCCAAATTAAGGTGACGCAGCACCGGTGGACAGAAAAGGACTTGGTACAAAAACGACTACTCTAGATGTTTTCGATAAGATATAGCCTTGGTTCTGGATCCGTTGGAAAGTAGACTTGATAAGATTTCCAAAAAGTGCGAGAATGTTCCAATCGGAGTCTGTATGAAGTTGTGGCATCCATCACAAGTTGGTGTTGTCCTGCAGTCCAAATCCAACTAGCGCCCATCCCGTGTCCCTCTGATCCTCTCCATTGTTCCTGAGCAAAACAAGAGTGCACGTGTATCCATTGTCTAAATATAATGGACAAGAGTTTGAGAATGAACTTACTTGATGTTGAGTTCACGGGCACGGGCACGAGTAATAGGACCAAGTGGTGCTGGAGATGGTGTTGGTGTGGTGTTGATGTCCTCATCACCCTCCCCTTCTTGCATTTGAGTCGTCCTCGACTCAAGCTCATCTTCCTCTCCCAAATATGGCTTCAAATCTGCAATGTTAAATGTGGGACTAATCCCAAAAGCTACAGGAATATCAAGCTTATATGCATTCTCATTAATACGTTTTAGCACTTTAAATGGTCCATCAGCTCTAGGCAGCAATTTAGATTTTCTCAATTCAGGAAACCTATCCTTTCTCAAATGCAACCAAACCAAATCACCAAGTTCAAAAATCAATTGCTTTCTACCTTTATCACCAGCAAGCTTATACTTAGCATTCATGCGCTCTATGTTTTCTTTAGTTGTTTCATGCAATTTTAACATCAACTCAGCACGTTGCTTAGCATCAAAATCCAATTGTTCAGAAGTTGGTAGAGGCATTAAATCAATAGGAGCACGTGGTAACAAGCCATAAATAACCTCAAATGGGCACATCTTGGTAGTAGAATGCAATGAACGATTATAAGCAAACTCAATATGAGGCAAACAATCTTCCCACATCTTAATATTCTTCTTTAAAACAGCCCTTAACATAGTAGACAAAGTTCTGTTCACAACTTCAGTTTGACCATCAGTTTGGGGATGACATGTAGTAGAAAATAAAAGCTTAGTCCCCAATTTACCCAATAAAGTTCTCCAAAAATGGCTAAGAAATTTAGCATCGCGATCAGAAACAATTGTATTTGGCACACCATGCAAACGAACAACTTCGCGAAAGAACAAATCAGCAATATGTGTAGCATCATCAGTTTTATGACAAGGTATAAAGCGTGCCATCTTAGAAAATCTATCCACAACCACAAAAACACTATCACGGCCCTTCCTAGTCCTTGGCAATCCCAAAACAAAATCCATAGAAATATCTTCCCAAGGTGCGTTAGGAATAGGTAGAGGCATATACAAACCGTGGGGATGTAATCGTGACTTTGCCTTCTGACCAGTTGTGTAGCGAGCAACAAATCGTTCCACATCTCTCCTCATCTTTGGCCAAAAGAAATGACCAGCAAGTATGTCCTCCGTCTTCTTTGCTCCAAAATGTCCCATCAAGCCACCTCCATGCGCTTCCTGAAGCAACAACAAACGAACGGAGCTAGCTGGGATGCATAGCTTGTTAGCTCTAAACACAAAGCCATCATTTAGAACAAATTTATTCCATGTTTTTCCATCCTTACATTGCAGCAACACGTCTTAAAAATCATTATTATGTATATATTGTTGTTTAATTGTTTCCAAACCAAAGATCTTATAGTCAAGTTATGTTAATAAAGTATATCTCCTAGACAAAGCATCAACAATGATATTTTCTTTCCCTTTCTTGTGCTTAATGATATAAGGAAAAGATTCAATAAATTCAACCGACTTAGCATGTCTACGGTTCAGTTTTACTTGACTACGAATATGCTTTAATGATTCATGATCAGAATGAATAACAAATTCTTTGGGCCACAAATAATGCTGCCATGTTTCTAATGTTCGCACGAGAGCATACAATTCCTTATCATAAGTAGAATAATTCAGAAGAGGCCCACTTAGTTTCTCACTAAAATATGCAATGGGTTTACCTTCTTGTAACAAAACACCACCCAATCCAATTCCACTAGCATCACATTCAAGTTCAAAAGTCTTATTAAAATTAGGAAGTTGGAGAAGAGGTGCATTTGTCAACTTATCTTTCAACATGTTGAAGGCCTTCTCTTGTGGGGTTCCCCAAGAAAACACGACTCCCTTCTTCGTAAGCTCATTCAATGGTGCAGCAATGGTGCTGAAATCCTGCACAAAGCGACGATAGAACCCAACAAGTCCTAGAAAACTCCGCACTTGGGTGATAGTCTTTGGTACTGGCCAACCCTGTATAGCGTCCACCTTGGCTTTATCAACCTCAATTCCCTGTGGAGTAACAACATAGCCAAGAAAAGAAACACGACCTATGCAAAAGGTGCACTTATCAAGGTTACCAAATAAACGTGCCTCCCGTAGAGCTTTAAAAACAACACATAAATGATCAATATGTCTTCCATAGATTTGCTGTAAATTAATATATCATCAAAATAAACAACAACAAATCTTCCAATGAAAGCACGCAAAACCTCATTCATCAATCTCATGAAGGTACTAGGTGCATTAGTTAACCCAAAAGGCATGACTAACCACTCATACAAACCGAACTTAGTTTTGAAAGCAGTTTTTCATTCATCTCCCAATTTCATGCGAATCTGATGATACCCGCTACGCAAATCCACTTTGGAAAACACAACAGCACCACTCAATTTATCTAGCATGTCATCTAATCGTGGAATTGGATGACGATATCGAATAGTAATATTATTAATAGCCCGACAATCCACACACATACGCCACGATCCATTTTTCTTAGGCACTAAAATAACCGGAACAGCACAAGGACTTAGAGACTCACGTATGTAACCTTTGCCGAGGAGTTCTTGCACTTGACGCTGAATCTCCTTTGTTTCTACTGGATTGGTCCTATATGGTGCACGGTTGGGCAATGAGGCACCAGGAATCAGGTCAATTTGGTGCTCAATGCCTCGAAGTGGTGGCAGGCCCGATGGTATTTCACTTGGGAACACATCCGAATACTCCTGCAAAATGTTAGCGACAGTAGGAGGCAAAGAACGCTGCATATCATGAAGGAAATCAATACCTCTTTGCATACTATAGCATAAGCAACAGTAGTGGAAGCATTCAACTCATTAATATCAGATTTAGTAGCAAGCAAATAATTTCCTTTCAATTTTATCTCCTCTTTCATATCAGCAACAGATTGGTCATTTTTATTGCTCTCACTTTTAGCTTTTGAGGCTTTAGCTACATCATCTTGCATAATAGCTTCAGGGGACATAGGATGCAATAATATTTTTCTATCATGGTATAGAAAAGACTATTGATTTGTTCGACCATAATGCATAGAATCTCTATCAAATTGCCAAGGTCGACCTAGCAGCACAAGACAAGCTTGCATAGGCACAACATCACATTCAACCACATCTTTATAGGATCCAATGGAAAAATTGATTCGCACAAGTCTAGTTTACCTTTGCCTTACCGCTGTTATTTAACCATTGAATATAATATGGATGTGGTGTGGTTTGGTGGTAAGCGCAAGCTTCTCCACCATGTCACCGCTTGCCAAGTTGTTGCAGCTACCTCCATCGATGATCATGCGACATGAACGCTCCTTGATGACACACTTTGTTTGGAACAACATGTGTCGCTGATTTTGCTCCGCCTTCTCCATTTGTGCACTAAGCACACGTTGTACAATGAGGCTCTCATAGCGGTCGGCTTCACCTGCATTAATATGTTCTTCTATACATTCTTCACTACCTACATGGTCAGCAACAAGCAATGCAAGTGTATCTTCATCAAAATCACTAGCAGATGAATACTCACCATCATCTTTGACTTTTTTAACGCGCTTGCTTCAACACTCACGCATCATATGTCCATATCCCTTGCATCGATGACACTGAATGTCTCTTGTTCTACCTGTAGATGCCACGGACGAAGCACTTGCACTAGGCTTCTGTACCGTCTTCGCCACTGAATTCGCTGGAGTAGCACGAAGCTTGTCGCTAGTAGGAGCTGGTGTAGTCGTAGTAGTAGTCGTACGGGGCTGCCATGAATTAGTCTTCCCTGCAGAAAACTTAGTCCTAGCACTCGCACGTCGCCCCTAGCACTTCCCTTTCAGCTTTACAAGCAAGATGAAACAAACGGGTTACGTTAGTCTACTCTTTATATGCAAGGATGTCCTGAATTTCACGATTTAACCCACCCAAAAATCTTGCCATAGCAGGTTCCTCATCCTCCTCTAAATTACAACGCAACATACCCATTTGTAATTCTTGATAATACTCTTCTACACTTTTAGCACCCTGTCTTAGTTGTTGTAGTTTATGTAGAAAATCACGTGCATAGTAAGAAGGAACAAATCTAGCCCTCATGATTTTTTTCAAAGCATCCCAAGTCTTTGGTATGTTCCTAGGATTTTTCTTACTATACTCTATCCACCATACAGTAGCAAAGTCAGTAAACTCACTAGTAGCAGCCCTAACACGTGTATTCTCAGGAAATTCATGGCATGCAAACTTTTGGTCAACAGCAATTTCCCATGAAATGTATGCATCAGGATCATACTTGCCATCAAAAGGAGGTATTTTAAATTTAATCTTACTAAAAACATCATTGTTATTGTGTACCTCACGTCGACGGTGACCCATACCTCTTCGATTTAAGTGTAGGCGACGTCGATCACGAAGGTCATTGTCATCAAGATCCATATCTCCAGAGTAAGCATCCTCATCATTATCTTCGACCCGCTCCTCGTTCTTGTTGCCTTCATCATTCTTCTCTTTGTCATTCATGTGGAAGTCATCAAAACGTTGTAGAAGAGCAACAAGGCTTTTGTCCATACGAGCCATCGATGCTTCAACTCTTGTAAGCTTGGTGGTGGTGGTGAGTTGGGCGGACTCCAACTGCCCAATCTTTTCATTGGTCACCTGTAAATCTTGATCAAGTTCATCTGCGTGCAGCTGCACTTGTCTTGTAAAATGTTGAATGATGCCCCTGGTGCGTGGAGTTTGTGGCATCTGGTTATTGTCCTCTGTTTGTGGCATCCAACACGCGCGCTGAAAGGCGGCAGCAATAGCTAACTTGACGAAACTAAACCTAAACTGTTTGTGGCGGCTCTAAAGACTTATAAGGAGTTGGGAGGACGACCACAAGGGTGTTGGGGTCGTTCTCCAACCCTAGGACGAGTCCCTAATGGACCCAACTTGATACATGGGCCATCAGCCCAAATTAAGGTGACGCAGCACCGGTGGACAGAAAAGGACTCGGTACAAAAACGACTACTCTGGATGTTTTCGATAAGATATAGCCTTGGTTCTGGATCCGTTGGAAAGTAGACTTGATAAGATTTCCAAAAAGTGCGAGAATGTTCCAATCGGAGTGTGTATGAAGTTGTGGCATCCATCACAAGTTGGTGTTGTCCTGCACTCCAAATCCAACTAGCGCCCATCTCGTGTCCCGCTGATCCTCTCCATTGTTCCTGAGCAAAACAAGAGTGCACGTGTATCCATTGTCTAAATATAATGGACAAGAGTTTGAGAATGAACTTACTTGATGGTTGAGTTCACGGGCACGGGCATGAGTAAGAGGACCAAGTGGTGCTGGAGATGGTGTTGGTGTGGTGTTGATGTCCTCATCAGTATAGCTATTTATACTGGCTTTATCAGCCATTCTCTTGCAGGAGGCGATGAGATATATCAGTAAGAGGACAAAACTCTAACCGGACCGCGCCATCATATTGTATTGAGGCCCTACCTTTTAAGAACTTATCTTACACACGTGGTGGAATACAAAGACTAGATAGAGATGTCACTTTCTACTAGCATCCACAAACAGTCCATGCGATAAGAGGTTTACAAAGGCAAGATTAAGCTTAGACACCACGTCTACACTAATCTTACTACTTTAACCTTGGCCTAAGTTTAAAGCACTTTACTCAGAGCAAAGCGATGATCAAGCGTGAAAAGTTGTATAACAGCTAAACCAGATTTAGAACACTAAATACTATAAAGAACTCAGAAGAAGTCACTTACAAGTGCTAAACTTACAAGAGACTTGCATCCGCTGAGGAAGAACTCCAGAGAAGATTCCCGACAGAAGGCTCCTCACTCTCCTCAACTAGCATAACACTACTGAAGAGCTCCGCTAAGAGACTAGAGAGTAGTTTCTCCAATGAGGCATGAAATGAATAGGGAGCTCTAGGGTCTATTTGTAGCTAGAGGTGGAGTAGGGCTACTCCGGTGCCACATCAGCGATCCGCGTCACCTTCATCAAGCACCGTTGGATCCAACCGACTTCAGAATCGCCTGAGGATCAAGGTGTCGATGTGGGGAGTGGGTAAGTCGGTTGGGGAGGTGAAACCGCCATATGGGTGGTTCGGCCAAACCCCTAACTGGCCTGTGGGCCCTCCTGGACCTTCTAGAAGATGGTTGTAAGGTCCTAATCCAAGGCTAGAGGGGGGTGAATAACCTAATCTGAAATCTAAAACAAAACTCAACAACAAGTTAGATAACTAAACGGCAAGCTTGACTAGCAATAGAAAACCTAGCTAAGCAAAGCTCCCTAACCACAATTGCTATCCTAATATGGCTAGAACCACTCAATTCCTACTCAAGACTAGAAGCCCTCTAGGCACAACCTAATATACTAAGCAAGTATGAATAAGTAAGTGCAAGGAAGGAAGGAGTTACAATACCACCGAGTAGAGGATTTGAACGAATCAAGTTGAGAGCTCCAAGAACACCAATCAATCACACAAGGATGACACTTGATTTTCACCAAGGTTCACTAGTTTGCCCACTAGCTACGTCCTTCTTGTGTCGGCTCACTTACTTGGAGGTTCAAGAGCTAATTGGCATCACACGCCAAACCCGTCATCGGGTGCCTCACAACCAACACAAGATAAGGGCTCTCCAAGACACGCGCAATCCACTAGAGTTACCTTTGCGATCTCCCGCGGGGAAGGCACAAGAACCCCTTCACAATCACCACTTGTGGTCGATGAAGCACAATCACCAAGCTTCTCGAATCCACACCGCTTGCTCCAAACCGTCTAGGTGAAGGCAATCACCAAGAGTAACAAGAAACTAGCAGCGGTATCAACTCCCAAGTGCCACTAAGATGAAACACTCATGCAATGCACTTGATCACTCTATCTTCTCAAATGGATGAACAATCAACTAAGAGAGATGAGTGGGAGTGTGTGTGGTTTGCTCACAAGAGTATGCAACAGCCAAAATGTGCAAGAGTTGTTCCTAGAACCAGTCACATACCCTTATATAACCTCCTCAAAGAAACTAGCCGTTTTTTCCCTTTTTGGAGCTGCAAACCATGACCACCGGACCACTTTTGGTCACACCACCGGACTATAGCAGGTGGTCCGGTGCCTTTCAAAAACTGACCGTTGGCGCGCTGGAGGTCACCGTCGGACCACTCGCCTTGGTACGGACCATGGTCCGACGCCTGGTCCGACGCTTTGGCCTCAGCCAAAGTCAGAGTCCAGTATGCACCCGAGCTCCGGACCACACCTCCGGACTAGGCCACCGGACCATACCGAGTGGTCCGGAGCCTCCTCTGAGTCTTGGATAGAATGTGCAGTAAGCACCTGAGCTCCGAACTACCCTGTCGGACTAGGCCGTCAGACCATGCAAACTGGTCCGACGCCTGTCTTAGCCTTCTGCTATTTCTGGATCGAGCCACCGGACCACTCGTCTATGGTCCGGTGCTCCACTTGAGCTCTGGTCCGACGCTTCCTCAATTGAACTTCAGTGCTGGGAGCAGCTACCGGACCACTTACCTTGGTCCGGTGCTTCAAGCACAACTGGTCCGGAGCTTCTTTCTTGCTCTGAATTTCCTTCTCTTTGCTTCCCTTGATCTCATGTGCCACCACCAAGTGTTCCACTAACTTGTGCATGTGTGTGGCATATTTTAACAAGTTTTACAAGGTTGCTCATTAGGATTAGATGCAATGCAATGCAATGAACTCCTAATGGCACTTGATAGGTGTAACCACTAACTATTTTCTCCTCTTTATAGTACGGTTACCTATCCTAAATGTGATCACACCCACTAGGTGTCTTGATCACCAAAATGGAAATCCCTATATACCTTTGCCTTGAAAAGCTTTAGGGTTTCCTCCTTCTTCCTTCATTTGCAAGTGTGAGCTCTTGTTTGCTTTTCCTTAGCCTCCTTTGCTCCATCACTTGTCTCTTCATCTTCTCCATAGTGTACTAAACCTACTCAACACTTAGAGCTAGGTTAGTACTTAGGTTTCATAAATTACCCAAAACAATAGAGATCTTTCAATGGCCCATTGATCAGGGGCTAAGTGGGGGCCTGGTGGCCCCACCTATGGGTCGGCCGATCCCCATGTGGGATCTGTGGGCCACCTCTGCCTCCTGGACACTGGTACCAAACCTTTCATATGCCTTGGATGTTGGTTTTGAGTTGAGTTGTCACGTTAATCTTCGTGATGTGGGCCCATGGATCCTTGTGCTATAAATCTGGACCATTGGGAGGTAAACACACTTGGATCCAAGGGTAGGTAATGTTATTGAGGTGTTTCATGGATCATGGGGGCTAAGGGGGCCCACTGGCTCCCAAAAGTCCCCATTTGTCATTACTTGCATCAAATAGTCAAGGGATATGTGGAACTAGTTATTTGACACAATATGTTCAGGTTATGTTTGTTTTCCTTTGAAAATGAGGATGTTGACGGTATTTTGATGGTGACAAAATTAGCTCTTAATTACCGTCAACAATATATAAGCACCACGCTTACACACAAGTCACTACTTTAATTGTGATCTACAACCAAAGTACCCTATGATAGGCAATGATCGCATACGGGAAAGTCCACAAGGATCATAGACTATTGATGTAAAGGCTAGTAATAAGAAAAAGCACATAACAATAATATAACAAGTATAGTAATGCTCAAAGTAAATACTAAGTAAAGTAGAGGAAAAGTAAATATATAAATAAGATAAGTGTGACAAAAAGGGAATATACCAGAATCTCCAGGAGACAATTCCAGAAATCCCGAGCACAGCTCAACTCAACTCTAACTCCCACACTAGACTAACTACTAAGATAAATCTAAGCAAATGAGCTTGTAGGCTTGTCCACCATGTGTGGAGAGGGGGTTGTGAGCCTCTATTTATAGTGGGAGGTGGAGTAGGGGCTACTCCACCGCCACGTCATCAATCCAGTAGGCTTCAATCTTGGGCCCTTGGATCCACCGCCTCCAAACCGCCTTGGAATGGAGGGTTCTGATTTCCATCATGTGTTAAATGCGAGGGGGAGTCACCAGCAGTTTCAGGGGTCTTGGGGGTATCGGCCGACCACCTATGACAGATGGGCCATGCCCAAGTCTTCTAGAAGGGTACCCCACAGCTCAGGGAACAACTGGGGGTCTGTGGGCTCCTTAGGGGTATCGGCCGACACCCCCTATGGGGTGTTGGACCCACTACCACCTTCCAGAAGGTGGCCCCACCAGTCATAGAGCTTTGTTGATTCATTTGAGGTGTTTGTCACGCTAGTTCTCTTGATGTGGGCTCATGGATCCTTGTTCACTTGATCTAGAGCGTTGAATGAAAGCACAAGTTACATCCAAGAGTCGGAATAGCTTTGGCATGGATCATGCTGGATTGGCTGGCAAGAAGGGTCCAAACCATGATCGGGCGACCGTAGTTTGGCTCCTTTGGAGCCAGGCTTTCTTGTGGGAGCTCCTGAACGTGCCAGGAGTCTCATGGTATAGAGGTTTTGGGGTTTGGCTCCAATCACACATCGTAGATGTGCACAAGGAGCTTCCAGCATCCCTGATTGTCGTGAAATGTCATTCCTTGCAAACAAAGGCTATCCAAGTACATGTGGAACTTATTAGTGATAAATATGTTCATGTAGTGTTATTCTACCCTTGAAACCGAGGTTGTTGACGGTATTTTGAGTATGTGAAAGTATACCATTCTTAGCATCAACAACCACCACCAAAAATATTCATTCCATTCATTTATAAGTGTTCCAATGTTCTTGTTATATTCTCTCGGTAGTTATATTGGTAATAGATATATGAGCTAGGCAAAAGTTATTCGAAAAAAAGAGAGGAATTAAAAATGGATAAGTGTGTGACGCACCTCTCGGGAAAAATAAATAAAGAATAAGATAGCTCATACTCTCTAGCCATGTTGTTCAAAATTATCCCGAATTCCAAAAGAGAGAATTATTCCAAGGAGCCAAGTAGAAGTAGGTTTTCACCATCATCACCACCATATATCCACCATATCCATACACATGCACATATTGACTTGATTGTATGACTTGACTCTCTGTGGATCTATTGTTTGACTTTACAATATATACAACGTAAGTATGCTAAACCTTGTTAAGCCATTCCTATGAACTCCACTATATTTACTATTGTAGGAGGGCATGACATTATTATTGCCTCAGTGAGATCCACAAATACCACATACATAAGATACTTGAGGGTGCCATACAATTAAGCTCTGAGTTTAATTTAAAAACTTTGCAAAACCCAGAATTTTGGTATAGTAAAGAGTTTGAGACATAGTGCCTGATTGGATTACTCTGTCTTTCGATTGCTCAAGACCCAAATGATAGTTAAAACCCCATGGTTAAAGGTAATACGGTGAGTTCGAAAGTTAGTGAACGACCGAGAACAGCGACCAGAGGGGGTGAATGGGAGCCTCAAATTTCTCTCGAAATATTTAGGCCACTCTTCCCAAAAACACAAACCTAGTTGATGGGTGCTCAACCTCCCCCGAGCAACGCGAGCGGGGATTCCGACGAAAACAAGCAAATGAAAGCTCACCGGCAGTGGAGAAAAACTCACCGGAAACCCCCAAGATTGAGTTCTCAACCCCTATGAGAAAGAGGCAAGAACCCCAAGCAAATCAGCCAAAAAAGCAGGCGACGGATGCTGGAAGATAGGGCGACGGACGCTTAGGTGAGCATGCGTCGGCCTTCCAGAGAGCCTAACAGAAGCTGAGAATTGCTGAAGCAACGGACGCTTCGACGAGCGTCCGTCGGCCTACCCGAGAGCAACACAGGGCTTCACAGCGCACACAACGCGACGGACGCTGGGCGACGGACTCTGAAGAGCGTCCGACGCCAAAACCGAAGGACGCCAACAAGCGAGGCGACGGACGCTGACGTCGACACATACCAGCGTCCGACGCAAACTGTCGGAGCGTCCGACGCCCCCGACCGAAACGCAGTAAACGCAAAAATCATTTTTATCTCCACCAAATCTTCCCAAATCTTGACCAAATATTCTCCACTAGCAACCCAACTTGGTAGGCATGATTCTAGTGCTATGGAGGAGCTATCCCGAAGAAATCATCGCTCAATTTGGTGAGGATTAAAGGGAAATGAGGATTTGGGGGAAAAGGGGCAAGAACGAAGAACACCGCAAAGAAATCGTCCGATCTACATACTCGAGAGGTTTGAGGAAGGATCCTTCGGTGAAAAGATGCTCCTCTCGATTACGAACAACTTGGTTCAAAAGGATTTGCAAGAGCTACTCTCTACAAAGAGAAATCATCTTGGAAAAAGAGGGAGCAAAAGCAAAACGCGAAGAACACAAGCAAAATAGGACACGATCAAGAAATCGAAGCCACCATGGCTTACGGAGGTTATGGCCTCTAATTCCTCGCAACAGACTCAAGTTCTTACAGAGGTTGGTGAAATCAACCTAGGGATCTCATGAACTAGAGAGAGGGTAGAGAGAGAGAGAGTTGGGGCAAATGATTAGGGTTCAAGAGATGGGATGAGGGATACCCCTTCACCCCCTACTTATCGGGCTTTGGCTATTTCCCAAAGACCCCCCCTAGATACATTGAGTGAACTACCTAGCCTAAGCATTGCAGTCCAAGCTCCGGAAAATATCTCCTGCATTTTGAATGGACGCAACCTCCAGGATTTCGCCACGTGCCATCCCCGCTTCCTCGGAAGCGCCGCCTAGGTTTTGAAGCCCAAACCAAGGAAACCCGCCACCGGTAGCTTTGGGCTCAACTACCGAACCCCGAGTTTTGAGGCCCAAACTCGGAAACCGTCCACCAGTGGTTTTGCGGCCCAAACCACCAAACCGCTCGACTCGAGCCACCTTGTCCTCGTCCGGTCGGACTCTGAGTCCCCTGAGCCGTTGCTCAACTCGCGCGTCCACCGTCTTGACTCGGTCGACTCGGTCTACCTCCATGTCTTGTCGCACTCGCCGGTGCCAGGAACTAGCCACCACAGCTAGTCTGCCGACGCCCATGGTCCCTCAGTCCGAGCCCCGCTTCCGCCCTTCACCGCTCTCAGTCCATCGGCACGGCAAGCCTCTACTCGACCTTCTCCACGCCATTGACCACTGTCACTAGGCATAGCACCTGCACACCACAAGCCGATAGACAGGCACACACATGCTTTCGCAAGGATTATAAGTAAGCCACTCAAACTGAGCCGCTCAAGTGTTGGGCAATCACTCATCACAAAACTGAACTACATGGGTACTTATCCACCATGTGTTCGCAGTTAGAGTAGTTTTTTCTAATTCATAGAAAAATTTCTGTTTGAAAGCATGTGAACTTTTGAGGTATGAATGCATTGCAGCAACTCCTGATCCAAGTTTATTAGATAGGATTTGCTAGGGACTAGCAAAGGGTAAGCTTAGGGGAGCTTGTTGACGGTTGTTAGCATCAACTTTTAATACAATTATAAACATGATAAATGGATCAATCACATATAAAATGTAGAAGTATAGGGTTTTATTTAACAATTTCCACGAGTTTTAGTATTCTATTATTTTCTAGGGACTATTCCAGAAAAGAGCAATAAAGGGAATCAAATCAGAATAGATATCGAATAAATCCCGCAGAGATATAGTTGCCAAACAACTCATGGAGGATCCCACAAACACCGGAGCGAAGCGAGGCCCGAGACCGTGACATGTTGGGTCGGACGGCATGGGGTGGGGCCGGGCGGCACAACCCTGGGCCCACACCTGCCTCCTTCTGGAAGCTTCCTCCACCGCCTTTGAGGAGTCATCTCGTCCCTACACTAAGTTGGTTTGATCCAACGGCTGTCGTGCACCCCACCGGGCTATAAATAGAGGGCAGATCCCCCCGGAGGCATCTTAGTTCATTTGGAGATCCATTCAGTTTAAGTCATTTGAGATCTAGTCATCCAGAGCTACAAACCCTAGTTCATCTAGAGCCTCTCTAGTTCATAACATAGCTTAGTTAGATCGAGAGTAGAGGAAGTCAAGATACATCAATCGATCTTGGACTCCCGACGTTGTCAAGAGATTGGAGTCTGGTATAGTTTTTATTCTCTCTTATAGTATTTATATGCAGTTGTATGATATTTATAGGCAACACTATTTTTCATTAATATGTTCTTGTTTACTTTGTCCATTGTCTACGTTAATATGCCAAGTATAATTAGTTTTCTATGGAGTTCATGCACATGTTCGTATAGCGCTCGTCTACTCGATCGTGTAGCGAGTGGTAGGCAGTATGTAGGTGTGCTCCTTAGATACATTGCTTATCTGCAGATGCCCCCATCTGTGTCGGGTCGTGGGGTAGATCATGGACGTGACAGGTCCATTGAGTCCTTTGTAGGCCTCCCCCCGTGCAGTGGTTTGGTAGGGAGGAATTGTCAGGTTGAGGATATCTTGTTATATCTGAGGTTTCTGAACTCGACTCATCCTGTTCATGGCCCCATTGTGGTTGGGAACATTGGTAGTATTACTTAACAATGATTGCTAGATGTACTTACACTAACTAGCGTAGCTTTGACGGTAGCTAGAATATTGAGGTGTTATTTCTTTATTACTTGTATTAGACGACGCTTGGGTAGTGACTAGAATGCTCTAGAAAACTTTATCCTTATTATTATGATGATGATGACTAATCTATTTACCCTATATCATATATATTTATCATGTGACTTACCCCTATTAAGAGTAGAGATCATTGATGGTTAAATCCCTTCATTCATTTCATATGCTTGTTATCAATATTATAGATTATCAATTTTACTAAACCTTCCTAGTGGTAGAATATAAATGACAACCTTGTAATACTCTAGGTAAAATGCTACAATGGTATATTAATTTGTCCGCTAGCAAAATCATTTGTTCTTTATAATTTCATATCTATCCTTATTTATTTCTACCTAGTCATACATAAAATATAATATTTCATAAGTACCATAAAATATTTCTAGCTCTATAAATAGGGATGACAACCTAGTTCCATGCTTAGGAGTAGAAGGCAAAAGATAAGTGGCTAGTTACTAAAGACAAGTTAATTACATACCATGCATTTTTGGCGTCATTGCTAAGAATATGTGTTCTTGGTGATGTCATTAAGAAATGTCAACACCCACAGATCCAGCTCATGATTCAGACGCAACCGAGTCAGTCTGTTGGTCCTTCGGTGGCTCCTTTTCAGCTAGTTGGCCCCTTAGTGGCCCCACAACAGTCTGTCGGTGCTACTATTGCTCCCACCCCAGTGTTACAATCCAGTGGACTTTACGGTGTTGGACCATCTTCCTTGTTTCAGTCACCGGCTGACGACTTTGGTCAGACCTTGGAGTTCACACCCCTCAGGACCGGCTTCACACCTTCTATAGTTTTAGCGTCCTTGGGGAGACTACTCGTGATCTGTTAGCTAATTACAGTGAGCCCACCAGTCCGCCAACTCCCACACGTGAGCAGCTTGTGACCCAGATGACAGAGATACTTACACCGACAAAGGGTAGGCACCACTCTTCAATTGCTTTGTCTGAGGCTGTGGAGGATAGTCAGGCTCGTTTAGTTTTTACTCCGCCACCTCCAGTTCAGATAGAGGCCACATTAGTCACTTCACTTTTAGTTCATCCTGAGGTAGCAGCTTCACCGCCGTAAGGACCGTTCAGGATACTCTAGTTGAGTTAGTGTCAAAGGCACTCCCGGTGACCCCAGCTATAGAGGCAGTGATAGCGGATCCTACTCTAGACACCTCAGCTCCAAAACCTTCTGAGCCTACCCAGACTGCTCTGCCTTCAACTCCAGCTACCAAGGGTCGGGACTCAGATGATGATGTTGACCTGTCAAAGTTTGAGTGTCTTCCACGTGGCACGACTGCTCCAGCTTCGCCCTCAGAGCCGTAGTTTTTGGTGCTAGACGCCAAAGGGGAGGGGGAGTCGAGTATGCTAGCTTCAGGGGATCTAGTTGGATCCGTTCTTTGATTGTGTTCATACTCTATCATGCATCATGTTTACCGCTTTATATGCATTGTATATGTGTGGTTTGATGCTACTTTGGACATGATTGTGACATGTGGGGTTTGATTCATATATATGTCATGTCACTTGGTTATGTTATTGTGCTTCCGCGCTAATCTCTAATCTTGTGATTGCAATAGCATATACTTCCATGAACTTTGCCCTCAATTCATATTCTCAAGTACATGTTGTGACTTGAATGGTTTAAGCATGTATATGTCATTCTTATTCACTAACCCATGCCTATACTATTCAAGTCATGAAAACCAAACTAAAATCAACTCATATTCTATACTCGAGCTTGTATTGTCGTCAATCACCAAAAAGGGGAGATTTAAAGCATCTAGGCTCCATGGTTCTGGTGATTAACGACAATAATGCAATATTACTATGACTAACGTGTGTTTTACAGAGGAAAACTTGGTAAGTTAGGTCATATGTAATGGACATGAATGGGCTCTAAGGTATTCATTCCCCCAAGATGGATTTTCTTTCGGTTTTCAAAGGATGGACTATAGGCTAGGTCTAAGTGTAACAAGGTGTGAGGAGGGCACTTAGAGTAGTCTAGGAACCTTATTTTCCTTTGGTCGTACTATTAAGGGGGTATGATATTAGTAGCTTGACCTAGGAGAGGTTATGGATGTAGGTGTGGTGCACACTTGTCAAACCTAGTCCTAGATTGTCTACAAATAGCCCTTAAGTTGAGTAGAGCAAACCCCGTTTTTATAGCGAAGTGATCTGAGGGGTTAAGGAGGCTCAAATGAGCTTCGGACCCATTGCCCTAGAGGCTGCGAACCATACATGTTGGGTCCAGAGGCCATGGTATGTTCTGAAAGATAGAAAAGAGCTCCGGACCCTACCTTGTAGGGCTCCGGACTATGTCACTGGGTCCAGTTGCACAATCAGTGAGCACTGTTGCTAGGGTTAGGCTCCGGACTAGTCCGGAGGCAGAGTCTGGAGCTACTCAGAGAGAAATAGTAAGGCTTTCAAGGGTTCGGACTGGGTCTGGTGCCTAGCTCTAGACCAAAGAGGTTGAGTCTGGAGGTCTTCAGCACAGTATTTGTACTATTTCATGTGTGAGGTCTGGACCCATGCTATATGGTCCGGAGCCCCCGACATCAGTCTAGTCTGGTGGTTCGCAGAAAGGTGAATTTGTATGTTACGGCTAGTTGGCTTGTTGGGGGCTATTTATAGTTGCCCAACTCGTCCATTAGCTCTCTTGGTCAGTTGAACACCTAAAGAAAGCTTGTGAGAGTCCTTGAGAGCTCAAGAGCCTAGTGAGGAGTGTAGTTGAGTGATTCATACACCTAGATCCTCATTAGTCATATTGAAAGTGACAAGTGTGCATCCATCCACCTTCATAGCCTTGATTGGGTCAAGTGAAGGTCTTGTGCTTGTTACTCTTGGTGATCGACAACACCTAAACAGCTTGGTGGCAATCGGAGGCTTGGTGACCACTCGGAGATTGTGGGCGGCTCTCCTCCAACTCTTGTGGTCGGTTGTGGACGATTCACCGAGTCAAAGAGGCGAAGAATCAAACCGGAGAGAGCACTCGGTCCTTGCTCGGATTGAGGGGGAGCGATGCCCTTGAGCGGGTGCTCGAACGAGGACTAGGGGTGTGTCGACTCTTCGATACCTCGGCAAAACGTCATTGTGTCAACATCCTTCTTCTCCCTACCTCTTTCATACTTACAATTTACTTTCAAGCATTTCTTTCCGCACTTATTCTCATGGCTTAAGTAGAATTGCATAGGGCGTTCTTAATTTTCTTGAATTGCTACTTGCTTATCTAGCTAGGACACACTTGGTAGGCACGTGGGGGGATTGGCAATTGTTTAGGATTTATATTTTATTTTACAAATTTAAATAAGCCCAATTCACCCCCTTCTTGTGCATCTTAATCCTTCCAGTAACATCAACTGACTTGAGGACACAATGGTCAATTCTGTCACCCATCACTTTAACACAAGACGAAAGTGACGAAAGTGCCATGTGAGGCATTAAAGTTTGCAGTTGCCACTGTGGGTCCATTTGGCATAGCTCAGCTTCACTAATAAAGTTGTTTTTTTAGAAAATAACTTTATGAGCAATTTTTTTGAGTGAAGTTAAACTATTTTGGAAAAAATATTTGGCAAAACAACTTCACCAATAGATTTATGCATGAATATGGTTGAGAAATGGACAAAAGAGCTGAAATAAGCTACTTTTCATTCTATTTCTTTCTATCTTTGTGAGAGAGGAAAAAATAGTTTGAGTGAAGTTATTTTAAAAATAGAGGTTTGACAAAAAAAACAGCTTATGAAGTTATTGTAAGCTGCAACAAACCAGCCCCAAGTAGTCTACAAAACCTTTTCAGTGACAAGAAACTGCGATCTTGTTAATGGCTCACATAGTATAGAATTGACTCCTTTTGAGACCTGACTTATGTTGATAACTTGTTACTTAAAGTAAGGAAATCGGTGTTGCCGGTTTTCTTCACCGCCTCCAACTGTTCAAAGATTCCAAATTCAATTTGAATTCCCAAACGATTTTGGCAAACTCTGTTTGGCAGAAATCAACATGTCAAGGCCTCTGCACTTGACAAACATGTATTTCCTCCGTTCCAGAATAGATAACGCTATAGAATACGTAACTTGTAGGTCAATTTTTTTTCAACTTTAACTAGCTTTGTAGAAAATCTGTGCAACATTAATATCTTCAAATGAATAAATAAATTTATTATAAAAATTTACTTAACGATCTATCTAATGATACTAATTATTTCTTGTATTTTAAAACAGAGAGAGTATAGGACAGGACTGTGTACAATTGCCGCATGAACAAGGAGAGCACGCACAGAGTGTCAGCAAGCATTCCACTTTCCACTAACCACACTGTTCCTACCAGGTAAATTTGGTTTCATTTTGTAATAAATGGCAGAACATGTTTCTTTCCGTCGAACTTGAATATGGACTTTTCACTTTTACATGTAAACGGCTTGAAACAGACAACTGGATTGTACTACTAACATTCTAGATGACTGGAAGATGATACTAACCACTAGCCGTTAATGTTGCTATAAAGACAATCTCTCAGTTCCCGGAACGGGGTAGGCCTGGCTAACATTACGCGGCATGAACAATTTAGTTTTGGTGACATTTCAACTCTGCTACAACTTGGGAAAGGGTCAGCATTGTAATCTTGTGAAACCTTGATCCCTGTCACCCACTGTTGGACCTTCGAAATCCCGAGCCATGCTCCAGCACCATCTGTAATCCATGTGGTGCCTATTCACAAGAATTCTATGGCCTACGCTGCTCATTAGTTGCAACGATGAGTGACAGACTCTGGTGTTCAGTTGATCTTAGGCTTTGGCCTCCTTGGATGTAGAAGAAACCAAAGCAACAAAAATACAGCTAAAAAAGCAGGAAGTGTTGTCAAGTCTAGCTGCACATCGAGCTTCCTTTCACGGGTGCATTGGACAGGGTGTAGACTTGAAATGGTGGAGTTCACAGCACTAGAAAATCTGAAAAGAAATAACACCATAATTCAGAAAAAGTAGGGAGGGGGGGGGGGGTCTTAATGCATACAAGCCCCCACAGTGAGGGCTACAAATTTGTGCAGGACCAGGAGTTTGAACCCCACAACAGTGACCAGTTGGTTCCAATGGCCACATAATCACTAGAGTAAATAAACATTAAAAAAACATGTGCACACAAAGAAAGACTACTGTTTTGCGGAAGTTTTAAGGTTTCCTACATTACCAGTTTTGATGCTCGCTCCGCAGTTTATTTTACAGTTTTATTACTGCATTTGAGAAAAAGCCAAAAAGTTATCTACTCAAGTGGAAAGTTTTGCACATGTGGATAAGCACTATAAGTAAAAGAGCACACAATAGTGCAAACAATAAAAATGATCATAATTTAGTTGTAGGTTCCCAGATTGTGCCCAATTTTACTATTGAACCAAATAATACAAAACTAGCTAGCTGAGAAGCTTATTTCATCTAAAATGTGAACAATAACTGCATGTGCATCCATAAAAGCACATAGAATGGTCCAATCCTTTTCCCACCACTGGCATTCAAGGGTTAGAAATTTTCCCTAACATAATACAAATAACTTGACACTTCAGCAGAACTTTGAAACAAAACTCAACATCAAGGAATGCTATAGAAAGGTTTACAACACACCATTATTTATCCTTGCAAACTGTGCACCAAAACCAAAATAACCACATCCCCCGTTGCAAAATAAAGTGCGTATTATGATTTTAGAAGTAACTATGTATATTGACAAAAAAAAAATTCAAATTGCCTAGTAGATAAAAACAGTATCAATAGATTCGCATCCCACATAAGTTTCAATATAAACTTTGTAGAAATTAATGATATATAGTTAGTCTAACTAGCGGTCAACATATGTTTCATGAGACTTCATTATGTACCTGAATTTCAGTTTGCCTATTACATACTTAACAGGATAGAAAACTCAACAGACACTTTACAAACCAAACAATGCAAGTACTGCATGCATGCAGAAACCAGAAAGCACAAGGATTACTGACCCATTTGAAGCATCCTCAAGCATTGACATAAGTTTTACTGCATCACCATATCGCAATCCCTTGGACATAGCTGATACCTGAATTGATATTAATCATTAGCACTGTAATGCAAAACAAATAGGAAAAAACACATCTAAAAGCATCTTACTCTTCTCCACAAGCTAACAACAGCATTGTACTTCTCAACCATCTTACTTTCGTGAGCCTTGAAAATTTTGAAGCCTTTTCCAGCTAACCACTATTAAGGTTTTCCAAAAAGCATTTAAGTATTACTGAGAGTAAATAGTGCAAACATAATAACACATGAGTTTTTTCCCTTTTAGTTAAAGGTAAACCCCCCCCCCCCCCCCCCCCCCCCAGTTTCCAAAGAAGCCTAGCACTCTAGCCAGGATCGTATTCATCAAACAGAGCACACACTATGGTTAGAACGACAACCTCCAGTATATAAACCAAGTGCCTTACCAGTGACACCAATTGACTATCACAGTAAGGATTCTGACTCTAATGTGTGGCCCGTGTGCATGTTAATGATATATTGTGGAGGGTTTAGTCTCATCTTGGTTGTTAAAGGTGGATTAGACCAACATATAAGGCTTCTAGAGTCCATCCCAACATCCTTGGATTAATCCTTTTACGCGAAGCGAGGACGAAATAGTAAGTGGGATGGTGGTAGGTGTGGTTCATTCAACATGCAAAGTGGATCTGAACCATTTTGACTCTAGGACGTTACACAATCCAAGTTATCCAGATCCAATGCTTCTTAAAATCATTTTTACAAAGAACGGTTCAGGAACTTTTCTGCTTAAAACTATTTTCATAGGAAGGTGTGGCATAACTGGGTGTGGGTGGGTGGCATAACATCTTGGTCTATTTTCTTCTTACAAAAATTACACACAGCTCTTTAGCTTGTTCGAGAAGGAAAAAAACAATAGAGTGACGAGAAGGAGCAGCAAACAATTAACAAATAAAAAAACTAGGTCATAGTGGCAAATGCATTATACAATCCAAGTTCCTAATATCTTTCCAAAACAAGGATATTCACAAAACAAAGCAGTAACACACTAAAAGTTGAATAATAAGAAACTATAGTCAATTGTAAGGATACTAGTCCGCTCTGTTACCAATTGCTGAATTGCTGAATTGACTACTTGAATGGATTCCTCCACTGAAGTAATAATATAGTTACGAGCAATAACATCTTGCTGGAACTCTGAAAGTTGTGTGTCTTGAGAAGTAACAGCTGAGGGATTAAAACCCACAGACCAGGTCCAGTCCTACACTTCCAAAGAAAAAAGAAGGGTAGCAAGTTAGATTGAACAATTAAATTTCAATGACCAGATCATGGAAGGAAACGGCTAAAAGGAAAGTTCTTGTGAGTTACACTGGCAAGCAAGTAAATTAAAGAATAAGAGAATGGAGAATCGATAAAAGAACTGGAAACTACATTACGAAACAATTCATTAAGGTAAAATGAAAATTGAACTACAGAAGGCATAGGCACATACTTATAGGCAACTGGACACAATAGAAAAAAAAAATCTGTCTACAACTAATCCCTCTAACTCAATTTGCAAAGATAAGTAACTTGACCATATGGAAAATATATCAGACATCTGATCTGACTTAGATTGCAGCATTTACATACCTCCTTTGACTGCATATAACATATATAAGTTGTTTTTGTACACATAATAACTTATGAAAATAATGAAGAGCATGTTTGGATCCTTCACCTAACCTTGCCAAGCATTCCCCTAAAAATGCCCCCCAACAAGGCTATGAAGGAATTATACATCTTTTGTCACCATGCCTAGCCTTTCATTTGGGCAGGGTGAACAAGAATTGTCGTGTTTTTGGAGGAGTCGTAGCTCCCTCCACAGGAAGGTTTTCCTTGAAGGGTTAAGCAAACATGCCCCAAAATGACCATGCTTCCTTCAGTGAATCCAGCACTAACTGACTATTTTATTAACTTGACTTACAAATGGAGAGGGGATATCTTTTTAAATATAGGATGTTTGGATAAGCAGCAAGAGTGTCACTAAATTGATGGGAATAGTACTACAGACATATGAGTGTAAGGTTCAATAAAATGATGCTCAAAAGGCAAAAGGAGCAAGAAATCGACATATTGGGAATTCAAATATCTTACAGCAGATAATCTTTGTTTACAGATAATTAAACAAATGTAATAAAGAGGCAACAAACCTCAATTGCAGTTTCATGAGCATGGCTATAAACCAGATGCAGAGGAAGTAGACCAGATACATACTCAGCAGTTGCAGCAATAGCAGCTTTTACTGGTTTCCTGTTTGTCAGTAAATAATGTTGCATTAATACAGTTGCAGCAAATGGTAAGTCAGAATCAGCAGATTTCCTTGTTAAGACTTGATAAAACAAAATTTGGCCAAAATCAAGTAGTCTTGGTTTCTTTGCCTTTCATATGATTTTTGTTCAAGGAATATTCAGCAGCTATTTACTCTATATTGAAATTTGGAACTATATAAAATATTTTGCTAAACCAAAAGTCCGAAAGTGATTATGTTTGCAGAAATTTGATGAACGTAGCAGGAAAACATGATGAAGCTATGAAATAGCCACTATTATGAATTTTAACAATGCATTAGAAGATTGGTGTTGATGCCACACTCCTGTCATGCATAGCCAACTCATGAAAAGTGCCCTTTTTTCTTGAACACACAGGAGAGCTGTGTATCACTGAATTAAGAAGAAAAGGGTTTAAAACGCCTAAAAACACCACACACTCATGCCACACAGTGCTTATACATGCTCACCGCTAGAAAAAATAACCACTGAAGACGACCTTGAGCAACAAATCAACTGTCATTGGCACAAGGGCAAGGAGATGAGAAACTCCTCAAGTGTCGAACCCCAACCAAATAGAAGAGGTGCACTACTCCCTAATGAACCCTTGCACCTCATTTACCTTAGGCAAGATCCCATCAAACACGCAGCGATTGCGATGATTCCAGATTGCCCATGCCCCTAAGATGATGATGGAGTCCAGAATCATTTTCTGTTTTTGACCATGTGACAAAAGCACTAGCTGGCAGAGCTGACTTATGATCACAAACAAAGTAACAAGGCAACTGCCAGACATTTTTATTGCGAGTTACCTAAAGTGAAGGACCTTAAGAATTGTGACACAATTTAATCCCCAAGCAAACAGTAGCTAGAGATAAAATAAACTCTGTAGGCCCCAAACTTCGGCTCCAAGCCTTCTCCTACTCCATCCCACTTCATGACTTCCCTCTGCCACCAAAAATCCTGATGGCACCACCAAGAATAGTCAAGAGCTGATGCAATCTAACCTTCCCTTGTTTTCCTCAGTGGGTTGATGCAATCTATTTATTAAAATGACATACGAGTTAGTTTTAGCATTTGGGTGAAGATTGAGGATTCTCAAAGCTCCCAATCTCAGGACAATAGGCAAGTGCTAGAAATGACGAGATTTGTGTTCAAGTAACTGGTGCTTATCTTGGATTTTCTTGTTGTCAAACAGTGAGCTGGCAATTTAGCCCCCCTCCATGATACAAAGAACTGGAAATATTTAAACAATAAAAGGTAGGAAGCTGCAATCCAAAACATGATAAATCCCTCTCCACCACCAAGATGGCCCTCACAGAGGTCACACCCCGCGGCTTCTAGTTCCAGGCTGACCTCCACTTCGCTGCACATGAGGTCCCCGCCACCACCACTGTGATGGCACCCCTCGCTCCTGGCAGGTGTGCGGGGCAGGTGCCAACATCACCAACTTCGAAATGCTGGGGCGATGCTAGAAGGCGAGGAAGTCATGGCCGTGGTCTTCAAGGATTGCATTGCAGTCCTTGAAGAGCCGCTCAAGCTTACAGATTTGCACCCCGTTGTGGCCTCATAGGTCGTGGGAGGTTCTCGAGCAACCGTGAGGATAAGTGGAGGTGGGCCTCCTGCAGCTAGAAGGCAGAGGGGAGGAGCAGAGAGGAGGGAGCTGTGGGTGAAGTGGAGTTAGTGAAGGAAGGTCTAGCAGGAGGGGAGGGATACAGGTAGGATGCTGCGGAGGCGTGCAGGCCACACAGATGGGACGACTAACCGAGGCAGTGTTCGCATGAGTGGTGCAGGCAAGAACAAGGAGGAAAGAGAAAGGAGAAAGGAGAGGGGGGAGGGAGGATGAAGAAAAGGCCAGGGGAAAAAACAACATTTCAACACATTTCTCTCTCCTCTAGGACTGCAAATGATTAAGGTGTGGGTGGTGTCTTCCAGCAAATTAACAAATTGCCAGAGTAACAGTTTCTGCATCCGTTAACCACACGGCATCACTTTCCATGTTCTGTAGCAAATGCCTTTATACTTCTATAGACACACAGACATCAGTTTATCCATGCTTGTAAAAACTTCTCATCAGTGTGCTCATATTGCATATTGGGGTGACATAGCTCCACACAAAGTGCAGATTAAGGGCCCATTTGGCACAGCTCTAGCTCTGAGATCTATGCTGGATCTGTAGTTTGTAGACTAAACTAAAATAGTTTAACTATTATGATTTAATCTAAAGTATAAATGAAATGAGTCATGTAAATGCGCTTAACATGCCTGCAGCTCTAGATCCAGGATTTCCTAGAGCTGTGGATGTCCTAGAGCTAGAGCTCTGCCAAAAAGGGCCTAATGGTGAGAGTATTACAGCTCAAGGTAAGATTCGTGTCCATCTCAAAGTGAATGAAGTCAATTCTTAAATCTGTAGTTTTTTTATTCAAAGAAAGACCAATATTTACATGACATGATGTTATGTCGGGCTCAGCACTAGGCCCGTTAGGGGCGCTAGGCCCATTAGTAGGCTGATTATCTATTTATATATTTCCTTAAAATTAAAATAGTTTAGTTATTTCCTTAAATAAGGATATCTTAGGCTATATATTTGTAACGTTGGTTACTTGGTTGAGGAATAATTAAGCAGAAACATATTATTGTTTCCGGCTTCCTCAAGGGAGCCGGGAGAAACCCTAGCCGCCTCTCTCCCTCTCCCGTGAACAGTACTGTAGCGCGCACCAGCAGCCGTCTTCCTCAAGTCCTCCTCCCTCGCCCTAGCCCTCGTCCCACGCGCCCTAACCACTGAGCTATTTGATCGTCGTCGACCTCGACGACCAGCCCCTCACCTACAATCTCCGTCAGACATCTGGTAGGATCCGTAATCCTATCACATGAAGAGTGAAAGAGAATATAATTGGTGGAATATTGAATATATTGCATTGGGTCTCATGGGCTGATTATATAGGGTACATAGGATTAACACCTCATGTGGCTAGACAATATGGTACTATTCCTATTACTCTAACATCCCCCCGCAGTCACAGCGGGAGCGTTACAGACGGTGAGACTGGAGAAGAAGCTGACAAGCTAACATCCCCCCGCAGTCATAACAGTCGATGCATCGCGTATGCTGTGGCTGGAGAAGAAGCCGATGAGTCCTCATGCAAGGCGGTAGCCCTTTATGCCGATGTCGAGGTAGCCGAGCGTGAGGGCGCAATAGCCGTGGTCGGAGAAGCCGTGCTGAAGATTGCCGAGGTCGACGTAGTTGTGGTCGGGTTGCCGTGTCGATGGAGCTGCAGACGTAGGCGCACAAGGGGCGCCATGGTGATGACGGAGACGCGTCGAGGCAGTTGTCGTGGAAGGGGGCGATGTCGAAGTCGACGCAGTCAAGGCCGTCGAAGATGTAGACGAAAGGCGACGATGCAATCGAGGCAGACGGGGTGGGAACGGGAGGGTCGATGCCGAAGTCGATGCAGTCAAGCCACCTCTGCGCCGATGCGCTGGCTGGATTTGCCAGACCCAGCAGCACATCGGAGACGAAAGCACGCGTCGGTGTTGCCAATACCGGGCGTACAAGGGAGAGGGCCCCAACCACGGTAACGTGACGTGGTTGTGCTGGACGAAGAAGAAGCAATGCGGTAGAGAACACGTCGGCGAGCATGGCTCAGCGACGACACGAGGGGTGGCCGGCGAGCAGGGCTCTGCGACAGCGCTGGTAGTGGCAGCTCGATGACGAAGACCCAATCAGCAGGACGAAGACCTTATGCAGACGAACGACGCAACAAAGATTGCGCAGCACAGACGTCGATGCATAGGGGACGACGATGTAGATGCAACGGCGAAGCGGACACACGAGCGGTGATGCTGCGGCCTGATGAGGCGACACAGCAGCAAGCATGCAGACCCGTTGCTCGGAGAAGATGCATGTACGACTCGGCACGATGCCGGAGTAGTATGTGCAAGGTCGACGGGCCATGGGCGACTCAATCCCGATCGGTGATCAGGCAAACCAAAAAGATACAACAGCAGTGGATGTACCCAGCCTCGATCGGACCGTGCGGGGCGCACGACGTGTCGTGGACGCGCAGGGTCGAAGATGTCGACACAGATGGGGTCGACGTGGCGGAGATGGGCAGATCCGCTTAACAGCGACAAGCTTGATCTGACTACCTCCATGACAGCCCATGATCGAATCGTGTTGCTGGCCTGGCCGCCACCACAGCGGCACATGACGGGGCGAGATCCATCTGCCTCCATGCAACGAAGATCAAGAAGGTGTTGACGACGAGGAGTCCGGGGATGAGGCGGCGACGACGGCCCGACGAGGAGTCCGGGGACGAGACGGCGGCGGCGGCCCAACGACGAGGCGGCGGCGGCGGCCCAACGACGAGGCGGCGGCGGCGGCCCGACGACAAGTCCGGGGACGAGACGGCGGCGGCGGCCCAACGACGAGGCGGCAGCGGCAGCCCGACGACAAGGCGGCGGCGGCCCGACGACGAGAGAAGATCCCGATCTGCTGCGTGACGACGACAATGATGGCAGCCGGATCAATAGGATCGGGCGCCTAAACAAGGGCGCTGCCCCCGGCCGAGATCCATCCCTCCCCGGGGGCGCGCGGCGAAAGCGGCGGCGGCTAGGGTTAGGATATAAACCTAGGCGAAAGATCTCCATGACAACCCATGATCGAAGCGTGTTGTTGGGTCTGGCCGCCACCACGGCGGCACGGGACGGGGCGAGATCCATCTGCCTCCATGCGACGAAGATCAAGGTGTTGATGACGACAGCTCGACGACGAGTCCGGGGACGAGGCGGCGGCGTTCCGACGACGAGTCCGGGGACGAGGCGGCGGCGGCCCGACGACGAGTCCGGGGAAGAAGTGACGGCGGCCCGACGACGAGGGAAGATCCCGATCTGCTGCGTGACGACGACGACAGCCGGATCAATAGGATCGGGCGCCTAAACAAGGGCGCTGCCCCCCGGCGGAGATCGATCCCTCCCCGGGGGCGCGCGGCGGAAGCGGCGAAGGCTAGGGTTAGGATCTAAACCTAGGCGACTAATACCATGAAAGAGAATATAATTGGTGGAATATTGAATATATTGCATTGGGCCTCATGGGCTGATTATATAGGGTACATAGGATTAACACCTCATGTGGCTAGACAACAACATCAACATCAACATCAACAAAGCCTGTAGTCCCAAGCAAGTTGGGGTAGGCTAGAGTTGAAACCCAACAAGATACCCAACTCATGGTTCCGGCACTTCAATAGCTGCTTTCCAGGCAATCCTATCCAAACATAGATCTCTAGATATATCCCAAGCTTTTAAATCCCTATTCACCGCCTCCGCCCATGTCAACTTCGGCCTTCCTCTGCCTCTCCTTATATTATTAGCTTGGCTTGGGACTCCACAGCGCACTGGTGCATCTGGCGGTCTCCTCTGGACATGGCCAAACCATCTCAACCGATGTTGGACAAGCTTTTCTTCAATTGGTGCCACCCCTAGGCGATCACGTATATCATATGGCTAGACAATATGGTACTATTCCTATTACTCTAACAAAGAGTCTAAAGGCTAGAACATTGTAGAACAAAGATTGCTAAGTATCAAGTCCTGGTATTATTACTAATGTCATAACACCATTTTTTTCATGAAATTACACATATAATATCAGAAATCTAACCTCAAATCCCATAAGATGGGTCTTCCATTGCACTGCAAATGGCTTTCCCAGGAATCATCATCTGACTGAACTACCACAACCATATTTGAGAGAGCCTTGGCTTGATAATGTTTGTCCAGTAATAGGGGTTCATTATGTTATGAACCAGAATATTGGGACCTCTAATGTTGACCTGTGATTTGAATGTCGACCTGCATATAGAAACGAAATAGAGACATTTGAGCTTGAGTAGATCCACAGAAATTACTTTGCAAGTCTCCTAGACAAGAAGTGAGCACACACATACACAAACTGATTAACAAGTTATACAAATACACTTGCAGGTGTACTGAACTGAATGAACAATTCAGAACCAACAGCATTCAATCTCTGGATCATGAAAAGCACATAAAACAGAAAACTAAATATACCTTTCAGTGAATTGTGCTCATTTAGCCTCTGTAACTGATGTTGGAGAACAGCAGAATCAAGGTATGTGCTAACAGTTGATTTGTAGGTGCCATTAACTAATAGAAGTGGCACTGCAGCTGCACGACGTGCCATTGAAAACGCCATCATCAATGATGGATCATCTGACAATGACCGCCTACATATTGACACACATAATTTCAACACCTTGGTACTGGGAAAAATATTAACAAATTTACAACCAATTTTAAACCTTAGAATCTTCATTCAAGATAGTTTCATCGGATGCCAAGAAGTCATAAAAGAAATACACATCAAGCAAAGGTAAACTTTTCTCAGGTGAAGTAATAATTTAATTTAGGTTAAGAGGTAAGAGCTGTCTCGTGCTACAGTGATTTCTACACAAATCTCTTACCATGGTTAGTTTAATAAGCTCAGTGATTCACTCCAAACAAACTATTAGAATTTAGAAAGTAACATAAAAGATATCTAGCAAGATGCATAAACATTGATATATATATGGATTCAATTTTGATTATTTAAAATTCCCTCATAACTCCACTTCATATTATTATTATTTAAAAACATTTTGTTAGCACTTGGTGAGGTACAAATGACAAGAAATATGAGTACATATTTAGATTGATAAATGAAGAAGTGATACATGTTTTGGCTAAACATGGACTTTTGATGGCGTAATAGCACAGAATTCAGGCTCTCCATGATGGATTTTACATTAACAGGTAACTGCTTTATACTCCTGACTTTCTGTAGAGAAAAACAATAAAACAAAATGAACATAAATAAAGACATAGGTTTACTGAGTATACAAAATATAAGCAACAGCATATATACCTCTTGTGTCACGAAATACAACTGAAATGATAACTTCTCATAGTAATAGTACGGTCTATGAGAGGCAGAAGGAGCAATTACATGCCTCATAGAGCCCCATAACATAGATCCAAGTTGTGCAAGAAATGAATCATGAGCCACTGTATAACCATGATGTTCCTGGTATCAAAAGATTCAACTCTGTCATCAGAATACCAATACATTCACTGAGTTTTTCATTGAACAGCTTAGTATTAAAATGTGCTTATTTCAAAATGTGTTTTCAATAAATAGGTTTACAAAGCTAACCACTGAAGTATCTCTAAATAAGTTCCAGCTTTCCATTCTCTTCAGTGCATCGAGAGCTCTCTTCTTGTTAATTTCATCAGAATCTCCAGTATTGTAACCCTCCAGTTCCTTTTTCAGGTCATGCATCCTCTCATCAAGTTCTGTGTAATAAAAAAAATATTGTTTCCAATCGGAAAAGGTTAAAAAAAATTAGGAACAAGAAAATATATATGAACTGCACAAAATTCAAGCCCAAATGCCAGTATGCCACCATAAACTCAAAGCCTCAAGAAATAAAAACAACAATGTAAACTATAGCACTTGTAAATTTAATACATAATATGGTCTTTTATTTGTGTAATGTGATTAGTAAACTTCTGATAATACATATTAAAAGTATATGGCACCCTCGTTAACTAAACTACCATGTTTGCAATGTTTCAAAAATCATCACAAAAATCATGTATGTAGTACACCAGAAGTTAAGTGTAGCCACAACAATTGAGTTTGAAATTCATCTTTGATGTTGAGATTATAAAAACAAAATTATCAGAGACTGAACCGAATGCATGTTTTGGCTTCCTTCACATGAACAAGAGCTTCCTTCCCATGCCGTTACTTGGGGCTGCAGTTGCATACGAGGTCCTTGCAGAAGATCCATCTTCAGCCCCTAATAGAGCGCATTGTACACGGTATGTCGGATCTACTGCTAAGTTGTGTCAAAGTAGCACGGCCAGGATGCCCAAGACGCCGATGTCATGTAGTGGAGGAAGTAGTGGCGGCGAAAGCAGCTGACGAAGCGGAGGACGAAGCGGAAGTGGCCGCCGGTGGACGAGGCTCGCCACCAGGAGCCTGGAAGGGCCACATGGAGATGTGCCCTGCCCATGGGTTGGCGAAGGTGGGCCAGGGTGCACCCCATGGTGGCGTCGACGCGCCACCACGGCCAGGAACCGCACCCCGTCCCCCCGTCCCCCGCGTCGACGGCGGCCGCCACGGCCTCCCCCCACCCCGCTCGGCCCGGGGGAGGAGGACCCAGTAGAGACGACGGTGGCGGAGCGGAAGGAGGGGGCGGAGGGGTGGCGGCAAGAGCCGTCGAGGAGGACGAGGACCCCGGAGCAATAAGCGACCCAGGCGAGATGCCCTGGGTGAGCTCCTCCAGGACGAGGTCGTCATGGACCTGCAGGAAGGAGGAGAAGGGCTTCTGCCTGGCGATCCACGTGCGGAGGTGACCGTAGTGCTCCCTGAGGCCGCGAAGGACGTTGAGGACCAAGATGCGGTCCTCCACGGCCCAGCCAAGGTCTCCGAGGGAGTCCGCCATGGTCTTCATCTTCTGGCAGTACTTGCCGACGGAGAGGTCACCCTGGACGAAGGTACGGAAGCTCGCGTCGAGACGCAGGGCCCGGGCCTCGGCGTTGCCCAACCCTCAAGCGCCAGCCAGGCCCAGCGAGTCGTGCTCTTAGGGCCGCCGCGCACGAGGTCATGGAGGTCGAGGGAGACAGTCCCGGGGATCCAGGAGAGGACGATGCTGTCGAGGCGCAGCCACGCAGGGGTCCGAGTCATAGGCGGGGCGTCGGTGAGGACGTGGTCGTCAAGGGCATAGCGGCGGAGGATGAGGAGCATCAGGTCTCGCCAGCGAGGGTAGGAGGACGACTGAGGGTCGAGAACGACCGGGACCAAGCTCCGGATGTTCTGGACGCCACCGGCCTGGTAGTGTAGCTGCGCGACGTGCGGATCCGCCAAGTCGGGCCAGATGACCACGACAGGGGGCGGGCGAGGAGCGGTCCAGCCCGAGGAGGTGACACTGGCGTCGGCGTACGACGTCTGGACGAGGAGGTGCTCAGCCTCGGCGATCTGGCGAGCCAGGACGTTGGCCGCATCACGTTCGCACTGCCAAGCTTGGGCCGCGACGCGCAGGAGAGCCTGCCCCTCCACAGCGGCAGCCCGGGCGGCGACAAAAGCCACGGCGAGAGCGGAGTCGGGCGGAGCCGCGGTGTGGATGTGAGAAAGGAGCGGTCGAGGAGGCGGGGCGGGGGAGGGACCCGCTCCGGCACCGGTCATGGCAGCAGCAGCACCGGGCAGGGTCATGGCAGCAACGGCACCAGGCAGGGTCAAGGCAGCAGCGGCACCGGGCAGAAGGGCCTCTGTGCCCGTGCCCCACGGCATGTCCAGACCGCCCGCAGCAGCTACAGCAGCGACTGCAGCAGCAATAGCATAATTGTGTATTTCAGAAGGCATGTGCTCCCTCCATTCCAAATTATAAGTCATTCCAACTTTCTTGGAGAGTTTAGCATCTCAAGTTTAACCAAAATTATATAGAACATTACAAAGATTTATGACATCAAATAGGTATTACTATAAAAATATAATTATCGAAGAATCTAATGATACTTATTTGGTATCATAAATGTTATTATTTTATTATATAAATTTGGTCAAACTTGAGGTGTTTTGACTCTTCAAGAAAGATGGAATGACTTATAAGTTGGGATGGAGGAAGTATAAACTAAACTACTAGTATACCACTATGTAGAATAATTCACGAACTGAATCTTAGGTCGCCCTAAAGTACCTTTACAAAGGGCAAGCTGTATTCTTCTTCCCACACAATGCTTGAAAGCAAAAAGTTCATACACATCAATCTCTGCTAATAGGATATCAACAGCATGGTAATCCTGAATAAAAAAAAAACAGAGAGATGCCAAATCAATTGCTAATTCAAGGGGTCACAACAATATATGAGAGGCAAGAGTAAGTCATGGATGTGTATAGAGAACACAAGAAGAGATGATTGTTGAGTAATGCCATTTGAGTTCCACTGAGTCATAGAACATTGCTGCTAATGATGTGGTACTTGAATGACTATATAGACTTATTGGACCAGCCATAAGTGAACTTAAGATGCAAGCGCAAGAAAAGTGTGGCACAACCAGTCAATCAACCACACAAGTAAGAAATAAATTTGCAGTCTTCCAAAAAAAAATTTGCTCTCCCTCTGCTGTTCAGCACTGAAGCTTTCACCCAAAAAATGTTACAGATAGTCCTAGAACATGCAGCATACCTCACCAAAGGACGAAAATCTCTCCCTTATTGTGTCTTGCAATTTTTCTTCGGCTTCTTCTTCTGTAACTTCTGTATTCGATCAGCAACAATCACTTAATGATGGACAAAAAAACCATGGTTGGGTCTTACTAACTTCTTACAAAAGAATTAATAAAGTTGTTATGTTTGGACCATCAAGCATTATATGTTATAAAAGAGTTTAGACATAATTAGAACACAACAAAATTATCATATTTGGATTATATGTTTACAGCACTGAAATGAGACCAGCAAAACCCATTTAAAATTGTGCTCCAGGAAATCAGTAGAGCACATGTAGCAAATTTTCTAATTAATAAAATTAGAATGATTCGACAATATTTGGACAGACACATTGATATGCTGCTGCTCTCTTCCCCGTACGGATCGGAGGTTGTAACGGTGGATGATCGGGGGACGGGGCTTGAAGCCTGATCGGCGGCGAGGCGCCGAGACGAGAGAAGGAGGCGGCTAGGGTTTAGGGTCTCCCGGCTCCCTTCGGGAAGCCGGAAATAATAATATATTTCTGCTTAAATCCATAATCCCTATTACAGAGTATTTATAGAGCTAATAATATCCTTTTGCTAAATAACCCCTCAAGCTATATAATAGTTCACAAATAATCCCTAAATAGATTAAATTCCGAAATCAATCTATATGGCTAATTAGCCACTATTGGGCCTCCGTCTAGAGTAGTGCAGCCCCGACATAACACACATGTTTAGAAGATGAAAGTGCTACAACAACAAAAAATGAAAGCATGCCATGTTCAAAATTTCTGTAAATTAATATGCTCTTCGATGTGGTATAGAACTTCTGTGTTTTGTGATCCCATAGCTGTTTGAACCCTCACAATTCACATCAAACCACTAATTATCCAAGAATCAACAGAACGAAGGTTGCCTAAAATAATGTCTGAGCAGATACATAGCAAAGAAACATAATTACAACATGAGCTGAGACAACGAATTAACCATATTTGGCATGGAGAACTGCAGGTGACGAGTAGAGAAGGTGACTGATTAACCACAGATTTAAGGGATGTAAATTTTAAGGGATAAATTATCTGAAATACCTAGACATAATAAAGACAAAGTAGAGTATAGCAATAGATAAGTGTGGTAAAAGATGACCTGCAACAGCCCCAACAGTCTTTGAAATATTTGGCAGACTAAGTTCTGTACGGACACCATCACCACCAACAGAAGGGCCCCAGGCAAATGGTCCTGCACTCAGATCAACAAAAGCAAACCTGAAAATAAAGATCAGGTTAGAAGAATGACCACTCTAACCTCAATTTAGGGAAGGGATTAGCAAAAATCATATCAGACCTCTCTCTGCCTATCCATATATCCGTAAGACATTGGGCATGGAGACCCTTCAAATCACTGGACTTAAGTGCAGTTTGTACAATGTCATGCACCTCATCCTTTGTACCATGTAATATCTATAAGAATATTCAATGTTAGATAAACATATGGAGAAGTTTAATTTAGTGTACCAACATAAAAGCGTCACCTGAACAGCCTTTTCATAAACAATGTCGTCTTTACTCTTCCCTTCCTTCAGCAGCTCAAAATTGCTTAATGCTTCCTTGCATTTCTTTGACCAACCCCCCTGTGCACGATGAGTGTAAAGCACTCCGTTAGGTATTTTGATACATTACAAAACACAGTCAAGGCCTGGCACGGTGAGAAGCCTTCCCACTGAGCCAAAGGTCCTGGGTTCGATGCAGCCTCGCTGCAAAATGCAGGGGTAAGGCTTGCTTCGGTTATTCCTTCCCCAGACCCCACTCATGTGGGAGCCGCCAGCACTGGGTCTGTCCTTTTTTTACAAAACACTGTCAAGAAGATCTTCATGCAACTGCTTCAGAGGAAAGAGCCAAGTGCTCTTCAATCGAATGCATTCTAACAATCAAGTCATATGATCAAAATGCAAACTTAAAAAGTGCTTAAAAATTCATGATCATGAAAAGTGTATGAACTAAGTTAATCTTTGAATTGATGGACCAATCAAAGAAATAAATGTTTTCCAGGTACAAATATGCCAAAGATGATAATAAATAAAACATACCATATCCATACTGTCAGTTTGGGTCCATGAAAATGATGATAGAGGATGATTCTCATATAACGGCCTTCTATTGACTCCCTTCTCGATATCTGCTAAATACAGATGTGCACATAAATATAACTAGGGGAAAAGGATAAAGCAACTAGCGTGTGTCAGACTCTTGTTTTCATGGAAGGTCTCATCTGCAAACAGATGTTGTCTTTATGAGTGTTGAATTGTCACTTCACAAAATGTAATTCACAGAAAACTCATTGCATCTCAATCATAGGGCTTCAGAAGTTTATTTTATCATCTAGAAGGTAATCCCGCGCAAAGATCACAAAAAGTGATTTGTTATCTAAAACAGTAGAGGTGGACAGTCACTAAACAATGGTGAACATATATGGCCTTCTGAGGGAGCAGAACTGATATACAAAAACAAGGATAATGGTTGATAGTAGACGGCAGATGGTAGATCTACATATCGACGATAGAACAGAAAGCACATAGGTGCTGTATTATTTTTTCCGTCCTTTCTGGTCATGCAGATGTGAAGTACTTTGCTAATGTAGACCACAGATAGGTAAAAGTGTATATTGTGCTACAAAAATAAACATTTAATATCAAATGAGTGCATAAAAAACTGAAAAATAAATAAAAATATAAAGAAAATAGATTAAGGCAAAATCACCCATATAAGATTTATTTACTTAGGTGCGGGATAAATACCAGGAGTCCAAAAATCTTGACACTTGATTAAATTCGTTATAAACGGAATAAGCAGACAATCCTTAGTAAACAAACCTATTTCTTTATTTTGCAGCTGCATCAACCAACTTATAGTGAAATATCTTAATCCACCACAGTTTTTTTTTCTTATTGGTCCACATATGAACATAGTATTTGCATGATTGCATCCATATACATTTCCACCATTTATGTCACTGAAATTCATAAATAAGAATATAAAGAGGAAATACAATATTTACCAAGGAAGAGTTTGTTGTCACTTTTAGATTGGAGTATCCGAGCTTGCAGGGTCTTGTTCTGAAACATAATAACGCCCATCATGTGTTGGAATATGTGTGTGTACAGGCCCATGAGGCCCATGTATGCCTATACTATTGCTACCCTTCTAGGGTTGGCCCAAGTAATGGAATAACAGATTCTAGCATCATGATCCAAAACAGTACAGTTTTAAGTAAGACTAAATAAAACCAAGATTAATGGGAGAGCCACAGAAAAGCAAATTTTTGTTTGCACGGTACAGCTCTGTATAGAAGGAAGTGATGTTCATTCAAGTTGACAACAAAAAGGTATTGGTATTACATGAGCAGCAGCAGCAGTTAACCATATGTAACAATGCCTGGGGTCCCAGAAATTTTGCAAAATGAGAAACTTTCAGACAATAACTCAGATTAAGAACCAACACGACATTCCTGATGCTGTATCTTTAGCAAGATGTGTCCTTCTCTTCTTAGGAATAGCAGTGGCTCAAGAAACAAATATCAGCGGCTGAGCAACCTGCTTTCCTCTTCACTTCCTGCAGAGAGCTGCAAACCTAAATGCTTAGATATTCCTTTTCCATTTCCCATATCTTCTCTCCCTTCCCTAATCCTTTTCCCAACGACAGCAGTAGCGCTAGTCCACAGACTACAATACTGAATACCCACCTCGTGGAATAGCAATAGAAGCTATGTTGGCAGAGACAACAAGGAGAGTCCAGGACCCAGGTTAGCCTCCACCACTGTAGGTATATTATATTCCTTTTCCTCTACGATACTACCATAGATCTTGTGTAAAAATCATTTTCATCTGGCTCCCATATCTGTCTGAAACTACAGCTTACTGATTTGAAGTGATTTAACACCTCCAAAAAAAAATCAAATAGAATCCTGTGAAGATCCCAATGGGAGTTTTGCTTCTTTACTGTAACTAGTTTAAGTTCTCTGGTGATGTAATAGTTCCCTCAATCCAAATATTGGTGAACTGATTACAATTTGATAGTTTCTAAGGAAAATGGGCATTATGAGGTAACTTTAAGGTAGTTGAATCAAAACTCTCTTCTACAAGTCAAACATGTATTGTTAAATTCTGCATACTGAAGCTAGAGCTTGAATAGAATAACTCTTATAACAAGATATAAGTATAAAGAAATACCATACACGCAAGAGATTTATAAAGCCAAGACGATAGTCACAATGATATTCATCAAACCATAACAAGAAGTCAGATATGGGTTCCAGCTTACCTCCCTGAGCAAGTTGATCTCAGACTCGGAGAAGCCTTTCCTGCGACAATACATGGCGCATAAATAAGAAAATAAACATAGAAACAGGAAGATGGCGCATAAAAATAAGCAAATAAACATAGAAACAGTTAACCAATCCTGATTTCTGAGATAATAAATCATATAGAAAGTAGCGGTTGTGGTTGGCATGATATTGTAGCATACAAAATCAAAAGATGAGCCTTTAATGTTTCCATACAGTTCTGAATATCTAAGTCACATTTCACGCCAGTAAAAAAAAAAAAAAAAACTGGGCAAGGCATTTAGGTAAACCAGAGGCAGTTTAGGACAGCTCCACCAGCTCCAGATCCACCAAAAACAGCTCCACTCCACGAAAATTTACCCAAACGCTCTAACTCCACCAAATTCAGATTCACCAAAACAATTGATCTGTGGGCCACATTCACCATTTTGGTGGAACTCCTCAAGGGGTGCTCTACCAAACTCAAATCGGTGGAGTTGGGGACAATTACCCACCACTACCACCGGTTACACAACGATACTGGTTCATTCTAATTTTTCTTTCTTCTTCATGTTGTGGTTCCTTCTTTCTCTCTCTCTCTCTCTCTTTCTCTGATTCTTTCCCGTCGATACATCGCCGCCGCCGTGTGACTGCCGCCCGATGCGAGCCTGGCCCATCCGCACATGCTATGCCACCGCATGTCCGGCCCTGCCTCACACACCGCCATGCGGGAGCGACCCCAACGCGCGCACCCCGGCCGTGAAGGAGCCGCCCCCAGCCACGCAAGAGCGTGTTCTGCCCCCACCGCGCGAGAACGAGGGCCCGACATGGTGGGCTCCGGCCTCACCCCGGCCATGACCCGGCTTGCGAGGCACCGACGTGGGAGCTCCGACTGCGAGCGCCGCCCCTGGCCCAGCGAATGTGAAGGCCCAACGTGGTGGGCTCCAGCCCCGCCCCGACTGCGAACTACGACATGTTGTGCTCTGATCTGCACACTAAGGAAGAAGTGTCAAGAGGAAGAAGAGGGGCAAATCTGACCATCCCAACCAAAATGCCCATGCATGGATCTGGAGTTGTTGTGTTCCAGACGGTTCCCTGCCACACACTAGTGTTGCTGCTCCATGGTGAATCCCGGATCCAGATTCATTTTTTCAGTGGTGGAGCAGGTTGCAGCACGATAAGGAAGAAACAACTTGTTCATAAGATCTAAAGTTACAAGAAAATGAAAATCTTCTTTGTTTTTATAAGGATGGTGCCATGATAAATATAAACAACTGCTTTTTTTGCAGTGTCATGTTGCATCAGTTCCACATGTTCAAACTCACCGATAACCATAATTAATCCTCTTGCCAATAGGCTTCGGATTAAGAACGAAGATATTGTAAGACTCTTGTATCTGAAGGTGATCAACAAGAGTTGAAAATATATGTTCCATTTGAGCACTATCCACTTGCAAAAGAAACTCATTTTCTCTGCGACAAAGAAAAAAATGGATATATTTTATCAATGGTAGTAGAAGTTATGGCAAATGCAGAGGTAAGCTCATAGAAGCATAGAGACAAATGTCACTGGAATGGAAACCGAGTTCTCTATGAGCTGCATCGTAAGTAGTTAACATGATAAAGTGCAGGCATGGCAGAATTATCTATAACGCGCTCCCTCATTTTGTAAATATGTGCCATTCTGGACACTAGCACGGGCGCTTATATGCAACTTTGAACACTACTTTTTATACAAAACTGATAGTAAAAACTGTATAATACTCTATAATACAAATACTTTTATCATAAACTCAATTATGCTATTTCAGCAAAATCTGGATATGAAGCTTTCTTCCAAGGATCTGTTCTTTTCCGACCCTAGGAATATATATGGAAGACCTGGGCTCCAAACAAATGCAAATTCTTTCTCTGGCTAGTGCTACATAAGAGATGTTGGACTGCAGATCAGCTTGCCTGAAGAAACTTGCCCCCACCCAACTCTGTCCTCACTGTGGTCAAGATGAAGAGACAATTGACCACCATTTAGTTAATTGTGTGTTCGCAAGGCAGTTTTGGTTTTGTCTCCTCAGAAGGTTTGGACTCCAAAAACTTTCCCCTTCAGCCGATGAAGGGTGCTTTGATGACTAGTGGTGCAATGTGAATAATCTAGTAGATGGACAGGTGCAGAAAGGTTTAAACTCTGTGATCATCCTCGGAGCATGGAGTCTTTGGAAGCATCAGAACCGATGCGTCTTTGATGGCATGGCACCTAATCTAGGTGGCCTGGGCGCTCACTACAGAAGAGCTTCATTTGTGGATGTTGGCTCAGGCTCGAGGGATGTCCTTCCTGTCCACCCTAGGCGACGTTGGGTCTTGGTAGAGTTTATGGTTTAAGGTCGTTTTTTTCTTTTAGCACCAGCGATTCTGTAACCTTTTAAAACTTTGCTCTTGGGGTTCTTTTCCCCTCCTATAATATAATGATACACAACCCTCCTACGTGTTCGAGAAAAAAATTATGATATTTCCATATGACCAAGCCTGACATGGAATGGCTAGAGATAGATGGATTAGCAGAGAGACCTCGGATAGCCACCCTTCGTTGGGGACTATCTTAGGGTTTCTTCTTGCTTGACTCTAATTGGTACATGATGGTCTCTTTTATAGAGACAACTTACTTGACCTTAAGTTATCCTAACCGAATCAATCTAGCTTATCTATTTCCTAACAATCCAATCCAATCCAATCTAATCTAATCTGAACCGGTACTGTTCACGCGGTACTGTACATGCACTACAGTACTGCGTGGGCCCCTGGGCCAGCTCCACACTTGCCATAACACTACTCCACCCCTCCAAGACAGCTTGTCCTCGAGCTGTAGCGATGGTTGAGGGGTCTGCATGTGTGGTTGTAGGGCACGGCGTCGTCCATGTTGCGTAGCGTGCGGACATCGCACATGACGATGCGTACGGGGCGCACCTCTCGACGATGTTGAACGTGCCGGCCTCCCCCTTGGTCCGGATCATGGCTATGCCCCCCAGACCTTGTGGAGCACCTTGCTGAGGTCGCAGCAGCCGCAGACGAAGGAGATGCAGGACGTCGGCAGTGGGGGTCAGCACCATCAGCATCTTACTCTTGCCCACGTAGTCGAGCCAACACCCACCCTGCGCGTAGACGTCGGCGGGGACCTGCTCCAGCACCATCATGGCGCAGGCGCTGGCCTTCTTGGCAATGTGCGCCTGCTCCGGGGTCACGATGTCCCTGGTGACCCTGCTGCGAAGCATCTGCGCCAGGCCCACCTTGACAGAGAAAGTCGACGACTTGGGCTGCTTGGACGGCTCCAGCAGTATCCTCCGATGTGGCGGCACGTAGCGCTGCCCACCAGAGTTGCCACCAGATTGTCGTTCGTGGTGGCCTGGCCAGCAGCGTCGATGGCCATGTCACCCTCCAAGACCTTCATGGGAACGAAGGCCGCCCTGGCAGCGGTGGGTGTCGCTGCTTCCCGCACCTTCTTCGCTTGCTGCAATTCTTCAAGACGTGCAAGACGCTCGTCATGTGAATTCAACCGCTTGTTTATGGCAGAGAGTTGTGCGAGGATGGGGTCGAGCGAGCTTGGCGTCCATCGCCACAGGATCAAGAAGGGTGTCGGCCATGGATGGCGATGCACCCATGGAGGTCTCTGATACCAAATAATATCATGTATAGTCCGAAGTATCAAACCGCATCATTGTCATGTATTTGCGGTGCCTTGCTGGTGATCGGCCGAGTTCCTGGGTGCAGTGGTTACCATGGGCAGAGTATTGCTTAAACACTTCTTTCCAGTCCGTCCTTCGTGCCACCCCTTTTGAGGTGGTCTATGGCCGTGCTCCGCCATCTTTTCTGTCCTACACAGCCGGCACGACCAAGGTGGCTGGGATCAGCAGCTGCGTGACAGCGACGCTTTCCTGCAGGATATCCGGGACCGGTTATTGTTGGACCAGGATGTCATGGCTGAGCACCAGAACAAGAAGCGGCGCTTTGTAGAGTTTGCGGTGGGTGATTGGGTTCTGCTCCGTCTTCACCATCGCACTGTTGTCGGTATCACTTCAGCACCTTATTCCAAGCTCGGACCTTGTTACTTTGGGCCTTATCAAGTGACTGAACGGATTGGTTTTGTGGCTTATCGCTTGCGCCTTCCACCTCAGGCCAAAATCCATGATGTCTGTCATGTAGCGTTGCTAAAGAAGTATGAGGGTAACCCTCCGTCTGTGTTGGTACCATTGCCACCCATCTTTCATGTTCATGTGGTGCCTACTCCATCTCAGGTGGTTCGTGCGCGACTGAATCGTGGCAGCTGGTAATTACTTGTCCAGTGGGAGGGCCGAGCGGCAGCTGAAGCTTCATGGGAACCTATTCAAGACTTCAAAGCACGTTATCCACAGTTTCAGCTCGCGGACGAGCTGTTTGTTGGGGTGGACTCTTTTGTTGGCCGCCAGTATAGGCGGCAACCACGCCAGCCAGCAGGCCCAAGCCGTGGGCCAGGCTGGACTCTGTAATAGATTAGATCAGGGAGATATTAGATTGGTTAAGAGATTAGATTCGAGTTTGTTTAGGCAGGACACCTTACAATAAAGGGGCACCTTAGGAGATTGTAATAGGCATCAAAGGAATAAACTCTCCCTGTATCGGGGTGGAGTTTCCCTTCGACGGTGGCATCGAGGGATTCAGTCACGACCACCGGAGAAGAATCCACCACCGAGGTTCCTCGATATCCCTTGCGTTCCAATTCTCAGTCAAGTCTTCTCCACTCTCCCCTCCGTTTCCCTCTTCGCCAGCGCCGTATCAAAGCCAAACAGTCATTTTTTGCCCTAACCGAACCCCACAGGCCTGGGCGAACTTCCCTGTCCAGGTTCCTGAACAGGTCCAAGCTTTCTTCAATTTAGCGGTTGTCTCTCAAGTTGGCAGCGGGGCACAACCCCTTTTTTGGATGGACAGATGGCTGAATGGCCAATCAATTGCGGATCTCGCCACTCATCTTCTTGCCCCTCATCTTCTTGCTGTAATACCATAGAGGACAGCAAATAGACGCACAGTTGAACAAGCTCTTACTGATCGTTCTTGGGTTCTGGATATTCGTGGTGACATGTCCATGGAAGTAATAGTGGAGTTTCTCAATCTATGGGATCTTCTCTGACTTCCAGCTAGAGCCGGAAGGTTGAAGACTCACATTTGGCGTTTTCCCTCTAGTGGACAGTATTCGGCCAAGTCAGGATATGAGGGTTTTTTCATAGGATCCACTCTTTTTGGCCCATTTGAGAGAATATGGAAATCCTGGGCTCCACCGAAGTGTCGTTTCTTCATGTGGCTGATCGCACACAATAGATGTTGGACGGCTGATCAGCTGGCAAGGCAGGGGCTGCCACACCTGGCACAGTGCCCCCTCTGTGATCAAGAGGAGGAAACCATGAAATGGGCCAAAAAGAGTGGATGCTATGAAAAAAACCCTCATATGCTGACTTGGCCGAATACTGTCCACTAGAGAAAAAACACCAAATGTGAGTCTTCAACCTTGGGTGTCTTGTGTCTTCGCTTGGCAGTTCTGGTTCTTTCTACTCCAACATTTTGGGATCCATCAATTCTGTCCACAGCTTACAGATTCTTCTTTTGATTTGTAATGGGAAAATTCAAGGAATGCCACTGCTGGGTTAACAAGAAAGGGGTTCAACTCTCTTGTGATCCTAGGAGCTTGGACCTTGTAGAATCACCGCAATAGATGTGTTTTTTATGGAACTACTCCCAGCTTGGTTGGCGCTTTGGGTTCTGCTTTGGAGGAGAGTCGGCTGTGGGCTATCATTCTTGGCTTCCCCTTCCTCCCCCCCCCCCCCCTATCCCCACCCCCCGGCCTCAGTAGTTTTCTGTAGATTGGAGTTAGTGTGGCTTGGTCGCCTCTTGTTTTTTCCCGCAGGCGCATCTGTATGTTTTACTTTTGGTTCTTCCCACTTTTTTCTTCTAAATAAATATAATGAACCACAGTTCTCCTGTGTTTTTGAGAAAAAAAATTGCCCTTGTTGGTGAACAAGCAGGGGAGCTGCATATTATTATATTAAGAGAAGAAAGGACCAAACAGTCAGTTTTAGATTAATTTTTATTAAGAAAAGAAAGGACCAAATAGTCAGTTTTAGATTAATTTTCCATACTCCCTCCGTCACAAAAGGTTAAAAAAAGACATGAGAAGGCCTGACTGCATGCTTTCTTCATACAACCATGTAGCAATTTGTTCTTTTCATATACTGATTTTTAGCTGCCAATCAATAGCAAGACCATAAAAGATTCCTTTTAACGTAGATATGCGATACATTATCATAATTGAATTAAATCTGCTTCTTTGGTTGAAATTTTAACGAACCAGTAGACGAACAGAAATGGAAACGATGGGTATTCAATAACAACATACCTGGAATCCACGAGATAATCTTTACGGGATAGAACTTTTATAGCTTGCTCAAAAACAGATAATACATCTTCTCCCATGTGTATTGCATGCACAGAGAAACTGCATCAAAAGAAAATGAGTTGGAATATCAGGAATCCATTCTCATGGGAGCATGTCAAGGCTTAACTACAGGAATTAGATTGAATATAGACCCTAAGTTGGATCATAAATGTACATATTCCTTACTTGTGGTTCACATGGCTGACTAAAGGAAGATCATAATGCTGAAGTTTCTTAACAGTTGTCTTGTAGAACGGGGTAAGAACTTCGCCAACTGGAGGGATTCTTGTGTACTCAAATATGTGATCTATTTTTGTAAACCAGCGCTCCAGTTCTTCAGGCCTCAACTTAAACTCTAACAAAACCAAGGAACTGTTAATGCTTAGTATAAACAAACTGCCTACCAACTTGTGTGATTTCATATAGATGATTTACCGTGCCCTCCATTTCCATCAAATCCAATAAAGATGAAGTTCACAGGGATTGAAAGATATATGGAATCAACCTCTGCCAGGCTCAAATAGTTTGCAATATTACCTTGGTATTAAGAAAAGAAGAAATTTAGTAGTGAAAAGATCTCTGCTTCTTAAGTTAAATAAGCACACACAACAATAGCAGCTAGACTATACATATTTCATGTGTGATTCCTGATTGTCTGAGATGGGCATGCATAATATAACTAGTCAAGGCTGCAACTACAATCACAACACAAGATCAATCACAACACAAACCTATTACCCCGTAGCAATAGCATATTATGAATAATTAAGACATAATCGGTATGCTGATATATCTATATCTTTATAAGTATATAACCTATATAGCTGGAACCCACCCATCATGTTTGTTTCAGCATATAATCGGATCTGCGGCCGCTCCACCACGAGAATCAAAATAATCCCACCAAACACACCTTCACTTATTTCGATTGTTTTGAAGCGCGAGACACATCCAACGCAGAAATGAACTGGGACATATGTTTTCCATGCCGCGGGCGGGAGGCCACGGTGCCGATACCGCACCGCGTGGCCTCCCCAACACAGTCCCAAAAAACACCCTAAGATTCATTAACTTTGATTTCTCTGCAACCACGCTAAGCCACATCATCTTAATTAGTATTGTCCGTTTAGTTTTAACAGCAGCAAAATCTATAACGTCGGTACTAAACCCCGTTTTGATCCCACTACACTACCTTTCCACTATGCACCTATGTGGATGCAGTTACCTACACGCATGAGTTCATGACCATTGTCTGCCTACATACTTCTAGCATTCTCTCATGTGGCTTCCTCCCTTCCTCTCCAAACATCAATGCTCCACTCTAGCACTCTGCAATTATTGTTTCAGGCGACTTCCTCTCTTCCTCATATAAAGAGGACTATTACTAATGAAACAATATATAGACGACACAACGGGCGAGCCACAGGTAGTACAATCATATATCCTGCAAACTAATATTTGCGGTTTTTGTCTAAACAGACAAACTCCACATGCAGTCATATGGTCTTGATTTTTATCTCCAGGTGGACACACCATTTAATCAACAAAGTACATGCATATCTGGGCAGAAAGGTTGCTAATCTGGAATTATGTATTCTCTTCCTGCTCTAGTTCACCTGTTGCAGCATTGTGGCCCTTCTAGGGGCACCTAAACATAATCATCTTCATCCACAACATTCATATGCACATATCCATAAGGAAAAAGGAGCAGATGATATGAATAACAACTCACAAGGTACAGATGAGCCAGAAACTGTTCTGCGCTAGATGCAGCTGCAGACCTGCAGTGCAGCTAGTCACTGCTACAGTAATTTTGCTGTGGCTGTGGCTGGCTGCTGCCACAGCCAGAAGTAAATATTAGGCTAGTTAGTAAGTGGCATTATGTATCGATACAATACACTACACTATATCAGTGCTCTTGCATGAATAATGGCAAGAGGCCCATCGACAACAGTATATCAGAACTCCAACAATAATAGTTTCAAATTAGTGAAATTACCAGTATCACATAATTGTTACGTGGTACTTGTTACTCATATATCATTGTAGAGGCTTTGGCAGAGCAGCAAGTAGCTAGTACCAAGAATCAAAGATTGTATTCAGAATTTCAGTTTAGCCTGTTTGAAATGTGCCCTGCATTATATAATCCCAGGGGTGCTGACAGACACAAAGAACCTACCAGCTCTGGTGAAGTTGAGCAGGCCCTTTTTGCTAGAGTCACGCGATGCAGAACCTTCCAAGTCATCGAACTCTACAAAATGAAATGAGCGCAAGCCGTCAATGTGATACCAAGCAAAGGCAGAATGCAACAAGCAAACATGAATAAAAAAAGGACGATTAAAATATGAAAATCGAGGATCCGGACCTGTACGGATGACGGACTCAGTCCAGAACCTGCTCTTGTCCTTGAGGTTGAAGAGCGAGAACACCGAGGACGCCCCCGAGCCGCCGATCTTGCGCGTCCGGGTCCCCGGCGTGGACTCGGCTGCCTCCGGGGACGGCGCCTGCCGCATCGAGAGGATAAAGAGGAAGGGAAAATTCAACACCGTCTGGAACCTCCGACATGATCAGATCCAATCAGTGGATCGGGGGTTTGGGAGATCAGGTTACCTGCAGGAGCAGCAGGAGTAGGAGCGGAAGCGCGAGGATGACGGAAGGCCTCCGGAAAAGGGACATCTTGCCGGCTGTGGTGCCGAGGCGCCGCAGCAGTACGGAAACCTGTCACACCCCTGGCCGCCGGCGTAACGCCGCCGACGTGAGTACAGACGCGAGGCACAGAAGGACGAGGAAGCCGGCGAGGTAAACCGCTCTGGCTTGGCTGATTTCAATTCAATTCAATTGCAAGAGTTCGATGTCCGGAACGCTACACGGTTCGGCACTTATGTGCTCTTACAAACTCTGGCCAACCGGCCCACACACCATACACATAGATGAAAACGGAAAACAGGTAACTGATAGGAAATACGCCTTCGTCATGGGCGTCTTCATGTTACGCAGGGTCTTCATGTGTGACATTCCCCCCCCCCCCCCTTGAGTTGAAGCTTGTCCCCAAGCTTGGGCATGTGGAAAGCGCTGCTTGACGACGTAGTAATCTTCCCATGTCGCCGCTGATTCTGGCAGCCCGGTCCATGTCACCTTGACTTGTGGAATTGTGTGATTCCCCTTCTTGATGAGGCGTCGGTCGATGATGCCGGCTGGAGTGGCTTGTGCTGCATCCAAGTCAGTTAGGACAGGTAGCTGATCATAAACAGGAGTATGATCTGCATGGAATGGCTTCAATTGGGAAATGTGGAACACTGGATGGATCATGGAGTTGCTTGGGAGCTTCAGGCGATAAGCCACTGTGCCCACACGTTCTTCAATCCGATAAGGACCAAAGTATTTGTACGCTAGCTTGGGAAACGGTCGGTTTGCAACAGAGGATTGTGTGTATGGCTGTAGTTTCAGCAGGACTTGCTCCCCAACTGAGAACTGGAAATCTTGTCGCTTGCGATCGGCCATGAGCTTCATACGATTCTGGGCATTGGCCAAGTGTTTCTTCAGTGCTTGCAGATGGAGCTCACGGTTTGCAATGACATCAGTGACGACTGGGCTTGTTTCAGAAGGAATCACTGGAACAACTCCAATGTTGGGATCATAGCCATAGAGGGCCTTGAACGGTGAACAACCGAGTGAACTGTGAAATGTTGAGTTGTACCATAACTCTGCGAGGGAGAGCCACTCCTTCCATGTAGTAGGTGCATCTTGGACGGAGCAGCGAAGATACATTTCCAAACATTGATTAACCCTTTATGTCTAGCCATCAGATTGTGGGTGATAGGTTATGCTGAGTTGTAGATTCACCTTGTATAATCTGAACAACTCTTTCCAGAAATGACTGAGGAAGATGGTGTCTCTGTCAGTGACTATGGAGCTAGGCAGCCCATGATATTTCACCACATTATCCAGGAAGAGCTGAGCAATAGTGTTGGTAGAGTATGGGTGTTTAACTGGGATAAAGTGGGCATACTTGGTGAGCCTGTCTACTACCACTAGAATCACACTAAACCCTTTGGATTTTGGGAGACCTTCAATGAAGTCCATAGAGAGGTCCTGCCAAACGCCTTCTGGTATGGGTAATGGCTATAACAGACCCAAGGGATTGGAATTAGGATGTTTTGCTTGCTGACAGACTGAGCATTGTTTCACAAACTGCTCTACATCCTGTTTGATACCTTTCCACTGAAAGTGTTTCTTGATTCTATGGTAGGTTGCAGCAATCCCTGAATGACCCCCTAGTGCACTTGAATGGAATGCAGCAATCAGTCTTGTTTGGAGGGCTGAATTGATGTCAATCCAAATTTTATCTTGTTGCCTAATCAACCCTTGGTCCAGAATGTATCCTTGTTCATCAGGACTAGAAATGGCCAATTTCTTAATGAATTGTTGAGCTTGTGGGTCTGTAACATAAGAGTTTAGAACTTCCTGAACCCAAGCAGGCTGGATAGAAGAAACCATTTGCAGTGCCATCAGATGAGCTATTCTTGACAAAGCATCAGCTACCACATTTTTCTTGCCTTGTCGATAAATGATCTTGAACTTGAACCCCATCAATCTTGTCATGGCTTTTCTCTGCATCTGTGAATGTAGGTTTTGCTCATTGAGATAGGCTAAGGACTTGTGATCTGTCAGAATAGTGAACTCTTGCCTTTGCAAGTAATGCCTCCATTTTTCCACTGCCATAATCAATGCTAAGAACTCTTTTTCATAAATGGAGAGGTTCTTGTGCTTTTCACCCAGTGCCTTGCTTAGATATGCAATGGGCTGGCCCTGTTGCATCAGCACTGCCCCAATACCATCATTGCAAGCATCTGTTTCAACAGTGAAGGGTGCCTGAAAGTTGGGTAAGGCTAGGACTGGTGTCTGTGTCATGGCAATTTTGAGAGTATCAAAAGCAACAGTAGCTGCCTGAGACTAACAGAAAGTTTTCAGCTTCAGAATGTTAGTTAATGGTTTTGCCATCATGCCATATCCTTTGACAAACTTCCTGTAATACCCAGTGAGACCCAGAAAAGCTCTGACTTTAGTCTTTGTTGTGGGTACTGGCCAATGGAGCATTGCTTATATCTTGGAAGGATCTGTTGATACCCCTGTAGTAGAGATGACATGTCCCAAGTACTCCAGGCTTGGCTGAGCAAAGGAACACTTACTTTCTTTCAAGAACAAGCTATGGTCTTTTAAGGCAGCTAGGACTGCAGTCAAGTGTCTGTTGTGATCCTCCAAAGTATTACTGTAAATGAGAATATCATCTAGGAATACTAACACAAACTTCCTCAAGAAGGGTTGTAAGATGTGGTTCATAAGGCACTGGAATGTTGCAGGTGCATTAGTGAGACCGAACGACATGACTTTGAACTGGTAGTGCCCTTGGTGGGTCTTGAAGGTTGTCTTATGTTCATCAGCAGGGTGCATTCGCACCTGATGATACCCAGATCTCATATCGAGTTTTGAAAAATACTTGGCACCATGTAATTCATCCAGTATCTCCTCAATCACAGGCATGGGAAATCGATTTTTGATTGTGAGATCATTCAATTTATGGTAGTCAACACAGAAACGCCATGTGCCATCTTTCTTCTTCACAAGGAGGACTGGGGAGGCAAATGGGCTATGACTGTGTGCTATGAGGCCACTCTGCAACAAGTCTTGAACTTGGTTTTCAATCTCGGTTTTGTGGAGAGGTGAATAATGGTAAGGCCTGGAGTTGATAGGCACTGAGCTTGGAATGAGAGGTATGGCATGGTCATAGGTGCGATATGGAGGAAGTGATTTGGGATCTTGGAAGATATCTTTGTAAGTGGTGAGGATGGATGTAATCTGTGGTGGTACAGGGTGTTCTGTAGGATCAGTCATAGGTATAGAGGTAGGCACCTGATCTAGCAGCACAAAGGCCCAAATATCATTGGCCTTGGTGGAATTGTATACCTTGGTTGCTGAAATTGTGGAGAGTTGGATTGGTGCATCTTGTATGCCTTGTAGTTGGATGGGTCTTCCAGCCTTAGAAAAAGACAAGGTATTGTTGATCCAATCACACTGCATTAGGCTATGAGCTTGGAGCCAATCAAATCCCAAGATTGCATCATATGGGTGCATATCCAATACTACCATATCAGAGGATAATGTGTGTCCTTGACAATACCATTGAAGTTGAGATACCTGTTTGTCAGTGACTAGCCATTCACCATTTGCTAGCTTTACTTTCTTTGGTGGCATGGGTGCAGTTGTCAGGTTTGCCAACTGCACAAAGTGAGTGCTGACAAAACTATTGGAACTGCCACTGTCGATGAGAATGAGCATCACCTTATCCTTCACCTTGGACTTGAGTTTGATACAGTTGGTCTGGGCACCACTGGATATTGCATTCAGAGATAACTGACAGAATTCCTCTTGGAGTGCATCTTCTGCTGCCAATTGAAAGGATCAAGATGCCCAAGAGGGGGGTGAATTGGGCTCTTTTTAATTTCTAAACAAGAATTAAACCTATAAGAGTCAATTAACCCCCTAGTGCCTACCGCTTGTGTGTCCTAGCTAGAAAGCGGTAGCAAGGCAATGGAAAGCGAAAACTTCCTACACAATTCTAGTATGAATTGAAGGACAATGCGGAAAGTAATGTGATAATAAAGAGCTAGGGAAAGAGATGCTTGACACGGCGATGTTTTGCCGAGGTATCAAGGAGTCGACACTCCCCCCTAGTCCTCGTTGGAGCACCTCGCAAGGTATAGCTCCCCCTCAATCCCGCGCAAGGGATGAGTGCTCTCTACGGGCTGATTCTTCGCCACTCCGGCTCGGTGAATCGCCCACAACCGATCACAACGTCGATGGAGAAGGGCCGCCGACAATCTTCCGGCGATCACCTTCCTCCGAGCACCACCGGACCGTCTAGGTGATGTCGATCACCAAGAGTAACAAGCCTCGATCTTCGCTTGACTCACTCAAGCTTCACAACTAGAGGATACACACTTGAACTCTTGGATGAACTAGAGAGAGGATGGATGGATTCGTGAATCACTCTCTCTCTCTAGGGCTCTTGCTCTCTTCCCAACCTTCTCAACAAACTCAGCAACTCAAATGAGCAAAGGCAAGGCGGGAGAGAAGTGGGAGGGGCTATAAATAGACCCTCTGAAAACTGCCTCGGGCTGGCAATTTAAGTTGGCGACGGACGCTCCGTCGCATGCCCAACGGCTAGTTTCTGTTCATAGTTGAGGCGACGGACGCTCCGGCGCCTAGGCGACGGACGGTCCGACGCCTCTGTCTAACGGCTAGTTCTGACACACTATTCCCAGCGACGGACGCTACGTCACTGGGCGATGGACGTTCAACCTCAGCGTCCGACGCTGAGTTCTGGCTAGGGTTGAAAAACACCCTCTCTGGAAGGTCGACGGACGCTCTTCCCAGCGTCCGACGCCTGGCCGACGGACAGCGTCCGACGGACCCTGAAAAACTTAGCTAGAAAACAACCTCTCTGGAAGGCTGACGGACGCTGTGGACTCAACCACCCAGCGTCCGGCGCCTTTGTCCGACGCGACGGACAACGTCCGGCGCCCCTGCCAGGAGCGTCCGACGCCCAGAAAACGATTTTGACAACTCCGTTTTTCGTCGCGATGAAAATGGAAGTTGTTCTAGGCTATCTTACGGTCACCATAGGCTTGCTTGGAGCTAAGAAAGTCAAGTGTGCACCACACCTAAACATGAAGCTTTCCTAAGTCAAGCTACTAATCTCAACCCCTCTTAATAGTACGGTCAAAGGTAAAAAAGAGAAGCCCTATCTAATTCTAAGTGCCCTTCATCTCCTTATGGCACTTAGCCTATCATTCTAGGGTCTTCATCATGTCTCCTTAAAAACCGAAACGATATCCATCTTGGGGGCTAAGTGATGACCATTAGAGCCCATTCTCCTTGATCACTATGGCTAAGCTACGCATAGCCTCTGCAAAACACACGTTAGCCATAATAATCTCTAATTGTCGTTAATCACCGAAACCAACTAGGGTCATGATTATTCACCAATGCATTTAGAGTGTCATCTGATAACTCTTTGTCCAAGTCATTCAACACCAAAGCATTTACTTGAGATTTGTTTCTTTTGGTGCACACCTCAAGATGGCCAGGTACAAATTTTTCTCCACAACTAAAGCACAGACCATTTGCTCTCCTGTAGTCCCTGAGTTGTCTATCCTTCCCCAAGGTGCCTTGTTGTTGTGGTGGTTTAGTCTCTGGTTTGGGTCCTCCATATGGCCTGGTTTGGTATGCTGACTTGTTGTACTTGTATTTGGCCCTTTCCAACACACCTTGTTGTATCTTGGCTATTGTAGCTGCTCTGTTGACTGTGAGTGGCACATGAGGTTCCATTGTACCCCTTATGTCGTCTTTGAGACCCTTGATGTATTTTGGTGTGAAAAACACATCATCATAGTTGGCATTGTGCATGATGATGTTAAACTGCAAGGCTTGGAATTGTATGGTGTATTCTTCCACTGTTCTTGTTTGCTTGAGCTCCAGTAACTCATCCATTGCTAGTCTGAGATCGTCAGCTCCAAATTCAACTTCCACTTCCTCACAAAATTTTTGCCAACTGCTAATAGTATGTGTTTGCTTGTAAGCCTGCCACCACTTGGCAGCATTGTCCTTGAAGTGCAAGGTCGCTGCTGTGACCCACATGCCCTCGAGCAGACTGTATAGATTGAAGTAGCTGAGACAATTGTCCTTCCAAATCTTTGGGTCAGTGCCATCAAATGTAGGAAATTGCATCTTTGGCAGTGCTTGGTGTGGAATGTGACCTTTACTGGTGTTATGAAAATGATGTTTGGGAGCTTTAGAAGTTCCAAGCTTGAACTGGTCCTTGCCTTTGGCAAACGGATTCTCCAATCCGGGGTCTTCCTCAAACACCACAGAAGCACTGTCGGATGAAGCATCATCATATTTTGGTGGAGGTTCCCTCTGTTGAAGTGTCAGTTGGGCTACAGCTTGCCCATTTTCTCTGACCTGTTGCGCAATCATTTGCTGATCTTTGGAGTACTGATCCATCGCGGCACCGCGTATATCAAGTTGAGTCTTCAGCTGCTGTTGGAGCACACCAATGTCATTCATTTGGGTGAAGAGTAGATCGAAATTTTCCATTACTTGATCCCATCTGTTCTTGTCGGTTTTGCTGCTCTTGGACATCTCGTCCAACAAAATCTTTGTCTGAATGGAGGGCTTAGGAGGAGCCGTGATGACAGCTGCAGACGCACCACTCCAATCAACCTCAGTGTTCGCACAGGTTTGGCCTAAGCCGCCCCTACACAGTGCTAACACGATCGCCGCCGCCTGGAAGTGAGGCAAAAGCTGAGGAATTTTTACACGAAGACAGAGCCTCGCAACCCAAGCTTCTGGACACTTCCCCGCCTACTTCTCCGCACGAAATTGAATAGCTTGACTACGGAATTTTACGCAAGAACCGCCTTGCAACCCTCGTCACCTATCCGATTTGTGCTAAAGGGTGGAAAAAAGAACAGTCTTCACTGCTCACTGTGGTTGGTGTGTCGACGTGTTGGCTTGCCGAAGAGGTCCGCCGTCGAACAGGTGGGGAGCTTGCGTTGGTGTCGTCGCTTCACGCCATGCTCGTCGGAGGAGACTTGTCCCGGTCGCTTCTAAACATAGTTCTCGTTCTCTAATGTAGGCATAGAGAAAGAGAGGATAGATTTGGCTTCTAAACATAGTTCTCGTTCTCTAAGCTCACTCAACAATTCATTATCAGGAATCCCAAGCTTTTCCTGATGTGTCATGTGGGAAATCGAGGCGTAAGATGATGTTGATTTGAGAGGTTTTTGAAGAGATCCCTTCATGAGATGTCTAGAAAGATGTTTCTTAGAAGGTCTCTTTAGGAAAGGATCATTTTGGGCATTCCCAAAACCAACAAGATCATATGAAAGGTTAGCCTCGAACTCGAAGTAATGGTTTAGATGTTGAATTTCTTCTTCCTTCGAGATTTGTGGTATTTGTGGTTCAGGATCGATGACAGAATCTTTGGATGAGAGTGGTGGTGATTCAGCTATCGAGATTTCTTTTCTAGAGATTGGTTTTTCTCCTTCTATGGGTCCTTCATTATAAACGTTAATGTAGGGGGTGTTTTCAAGAATATTCATGAGAAGACTCTTCCCTTCACTAACGGGTAAACACAGGAAGGCTCCCCTAGAAGTCATGTCAAGAAGTTGTGCAAAATCTTTGCTAAGACTGCCATAAAAGTGTTTTAACAATGTTGGCTCGGTTATAGCAAGATCAGGGCCAAATTGATGAGGACATCCTCCATTATTACCCGTTGGCAAAGACGCAACAAATAATGGGCCAAGTGGCCCAGTTGTAGTCGGGCGGCGACCGTGTGAGCCTCTGAATAATCCCACCTTGCTTAGCTTGGGAGAGGAAGCCACCTTAAAAGGGAGAGTAACCCTTCCCCTATCAGACTAGTCTTTTAGGGAGAGTGGGCCTTTCTCCGAGTGGGTGTGCCTAAGAACTGTTGGGGTCCGGGCAACCTCAATTTATCGGGCCTCGGCCAACCCTACCTGGGCCGGATGTATCATTTGGTATCAGAGCCTGGTTGTGATTAGTTATCTATCTTCCTTTTACTGCGAACCCTACGGGTCGTCATCAAGTGGTATTCAGAGCAAGGATTCATCGGTGAGAGATTTCAGTTTGCTTTTAATTTCCTAAAGTCCAGAAAAAGCCAACAAAAAAATAGTAGATTCGTTTCCCATAATCCCATAGACCTTTTGAGCCTTTTACTAGTATTGATTAGTTCGGGCTTGTTGAGTTTGGTTTACATCGGTTGAGTCATGTTGCTGGTCTTAGGGTTAGGCTTTTAGAGTTTCGAGTTCTTGTCACGTTTTGGTCACTATATTTGTAGACATATCCACTGTCATCACCACCACCATACATATTTCCACTACATCATATATATTTCTTTTGCAATCTATACCTTTGCTGCACCATATCCATCTCCGCTATTTTTTTTTCTACACCACGAAAATCTGATTTGGGCACACACAGATAAATCTCCATTGCCATCATTGCTACCAATATATCTTTGCTGCACCATATCCATCCACCTTTTTTTTTCTCATCAAGAAGATCTGATTTAGGCACACAAAAAATCAGGATTGCTAGTTCTATTCTTGTTCGAGAAACACATTGTCAATTGCTTTACTGAAATCTGATTTGTTAAGATTCAGATTCTTGCTAGTTGTGCAAAGTAAAAGAAAAGAAGAAGAAAAACTAGAAAGAAAAGAAAAGAAAAAAAGAAAGAGGAAGAAAGAGAAAGAGAAAAAAAAAATAAAAACAAGAGAGGAGGAAAAGAAGGAGAGTGTGCTGTTCTTGTGCCTTTTTTTCTGCTGTACCGTGACTTCATTTGTGTCTAGGCTCGCGTCTCTAGCACGGTCTAGCCTAGGACCAGCACGGTACCTCCGTTGAACGATCTCTCAACTTGTTTTTGCAACTAATGTGGTGCTAGTACTTCCTTGCACATTATTTTTGAGCCCTCCTATAGCTCCACATATCCGGATACAGCTTGACAGGTGTTGTTGCTACGGTGTCGATACACTACATCCAAGGTTTCCGACTTGCTGGTTGCTGCAACCCCCTGTTTTGCTGGGTAAGAACTTGTAAGAATTTGTTTGATCGAGTTTAGAGTGAGAGAATTACAGCAACCACATCCTACTAGTTGATAGGAACATAAATACTACTGTGTATATTTCTTGTTATCTTCTAATCATGGCAGGAATCTACATGAAAAAACGAGATGATCGGGTTGCATATTCTAACCACTTTGCTATAGGTGTGGCAAGTGATAACCATGCTGCTCATGAGGTATGTGATGTTTGGCTTGATAGAATAAAATCTGCACTACCTTATTTTGAAGGAAACTATGATCCTCATGCATATATTGAATGGGAGCTACATGTAGACAAGGAATTTAAAAACTATGATCTATCTGAAAAACAAAAGGTTAAAGTTGCTTCAAGTGTTCTTATCAAGTATGCTTTAACTGAGTGGAAACACCTTTGTAGATTTGCTAATGCTCCTCAATCATGGAAAGATATGAAAAGATATTTTAGAGATGTTTTTGTTCCTAGCTATTATTCTGAATTTTTGTATGGAAAATTGCAATCTATAAAACAAGAAAACAAAACTGTAGCAGAATACTTGGAAAGACTAAAATTATGTTTGCTACGTTGTGGCTTTGAAGAAAATGATGAGTTTCTAGAACATAGATTTTTGCAAGGTCTTAACATGCAAATTCAGAATATTCTTGTTGATAAACATTATGATACTTTTGATGAGTTGTTTTGTCTTGCTTGTGATTCTGAAATGACTCTAAAAAAGGATCTCACAAATACTATAGCAGCATGTATCTCTCCTATTACTAATAATTTGCAGCAAGTAGATGACAATATACAAATGGACATTGATCAATTTGAGATAGGAGGTGAAACATTTGAAAAAAGCATGAATCTGGCTGCACATACACCATTTGAGAAGCGCAACAAAGGTAAGTCAGACAGTTGTAACATAAATCAAGGTGAGCATACTTTAGTAGAATTACATTTGTCCACTAATCATGATATTATAGATCAATCAATTGTGGAACCTGACGCTGATTTTCCTTTGTCACACTTTGATATGCTTGATATTCCTTGTGACAAAGAAGAGTTGTGTGGTAATGAATTACTTATATCCATACCACAACTACTGAATAAAGCTAAAAATTCTAAATCAATGAGTGCTGAATTCCAACATATTGTTCATATTGCAAATGAAAAAGAAGAAGCTCAATTGTTGTCATCTTTACATACAATAGGGTACATTGAGTTTGATGATCTTTGTGAGCTTAGCTATTTGCAGAATAAACTGATTGGTAGATTTGAATTGCCATGTTCTTCTAATGTTAGTTTCCATGCTATTGGAAAATATAATTGTAAAGAGGAGTATATGGTACATCGAATTTACATTTGCTCAGTTCTGCAATCTTCTTTTATTATGAAAAGATGTGATCAATTAGAGGTATGCAATAATTATAAACATGCCATGTCGAGCTTCTCTAGTTTTATTATGAAGAAACAGGATAACAAACAAGAAAGGGAGCCCGGTTTGCTTTTACCTACACCACATTTCCCAACAGTAGTCAAACCGAGGACGGTTTGCTGTCAAGAAAGGGAGAATGATGAGGACATCACCGACTTAGATATGACCATGCCAACCACTTCTATACCAAAGGTGAAACCATTCTATATGAGGTTTATCATTGTTACATTTGATGAATGGGTGCTGCACTATGAAGTGTGTATGTTTTCATTCTCAGAATTGCTTACATGGATCAAGGAAGGGTTAGATTGCATATGGAAAGCATGGATGATCAATGAAGTTGATTGGGGACCAAATCCAAGTGTTCCTAACGTCCTCCACCAGGCCACCACGTCACTTTGGATCTAAGGAAACAAAGAGTCCAAGTCCAACACGTTTTGGAAAGTTCAATTCGGACTGCAGAAGAGTCCAAACTTGCGACGGTTGCCACGACTTCATACGGACTCCGATTGGGACGTTATAGGACTTTTTGGAAAGCTTATCAAGTCTACTTTCCAATGGGTCCGGACTCATAGCTATATCCTATCAGATGCGTGCGCAGTAGACAATTTAATACCGAGATCGTTTCTGCCAACGGTGCTGCGTCACCCTATTTTGGGCCGATGGCCCGTGTATCAAGTTGAGTCCATTAGGGACTCATCCTAGGGTTGTAGGACGACACTAGGACCCTTGTGGTCGTCCTCCCTCCTCCTTATATCCCCCTAGAGCCGCCACAAACAGATTGGGTTTTGTTTAGATGAAAGTTTAGCTGCTGCTACTTCCTTGTAGACGCGTGTGTCGACTAGACCATCCGTTCTACTTGATTCGGAACCCCACCTTCATGTGTATCACATCTGATCCTTCATCTCTTATTTGCAATTGAGTGCTTGTTCTACTTGTTCTTGCTTGTTCTTCGATTGCTTGCAGGAATAACCCTAGTGGTTTGGTTGGTTGTGATCCGCAAGATCGTGAGCAACCGCTGGAATTGGTGTATCGATCGCTAAGGCGCAGCGTCCTTGGATGGTTGTAGTCGGATCGTGAACGTCTCTCCAGTCAAATCATAGTTATCAATCTCCACCGAAAGATCGGGACAACCCATACCCTCATCACAAATGATACTAGATCTAAGAGACGGGCCTATGCCGCACCAAGAGGTTCTTTCTCCTTTTGTGAGAAGTTGATGATCTCTTTTCGAAGACGAACAACTCAAGAGGTGGGAAAGAAAGCTAGGAGAATTTGGATTGTAACTTTTCCCATTCTCCGTTTGCATCATCTACGTGGTGAAGATATCATTGTTTGGCTATTCCCATCAAAGAAAATGAAAATAACTTTCACTTAAGGGTACCTCGCCTCATCCCATAGATGAGGACACATGAACACAATTGTTCGAAGTCACATAGATGAATGTAGGGATTTTCATCTTCGTCCCTAAAAAAAGGTTTGCTCTGAACCATCCTTATGAGGCTTGGGGGAAGCCCGTAAGAAATGTCCAATATGACCTGAGATGAACTAGATGGCTCCAACCTAACGCCCGTTGGAGCATCATACTCAAAAATAGGTGTTTGATCTATATGTGTGTATGTGGAAGGAAAGGTTTAAATCAAACAAGGATAATATGACCAAATGGTTCTAGTTAAAACAACTATCGTTCCCCGGCAACGGCGCCAGAAATGCTTGTTGGTGACTATTGGATAAATCCACAAGCACACAGATTATAACGTTATAGCACTTCACTGGGAGTATTCCAGGTATCGTATTTTCCACGGGGAACGAGAAGTGAGTTAACTAGGAATACGAATATGTCCTATGATAGATCAAGGGAGACTATGATAACTGGGTCGAGAGGTTCGATATAGCAAAGATATCTAACAAGGTATAACTGTTTATATTGGCTTTATCTGCCCTTCTCTTACAGGAGGCGATGAGATAAATCAGTAAGAGGACAAAACTCTAACCGGACCGCGCCATCATATTGTATTGAGGCCCTACCTTTTAAGAACTTATCTGACACACGTGGTGGAATACGAAGACTAGATAGAGTTGTCACCTTCTACTAGCATTCACAAACAATCCGCGCGATAAGCGGTTTACAAAGGTAAGATCTAGTCTAGACACCACGTCTACACTATTCTTACTACTTTAACCCATGCATAAGATTAAAGCACTCTACTTAAAGTAAAGCGATGAACAAGCGCGAAAAGATGTATAACAGCTATGCCAAAAGTAGAATATCAAATATTATAAAAAAACTCGGATGTATCACTTATAAGTGCTGAACTTACAAGAGAATCGCATTCGCTGAGGTACAACTCAGAGAAGATGCCAGACAGGCCCGACTCTCCTCCAGGCTCTCCTCACTCTTCTCCAACTAGCATAACACTACTACAGAGCTTTGCTAAGATACTAAGGAGTAGTTTCTCCAATGATGCATGAGTGAGAGTGAGGGCATATGGGGTATTTATAGCTAGAGGTGGAGTAGGGGCTACTCCGGTGCCACGTCAGCGATCCGCGCCACCTCCATCAGCCACCGTAGGATCAAACCGTCATTGTAACCGCCTTAGATCAACGGTGGAGATGAAGTTGATGCATGGAGGCATGCAGGAAGTCGGTGGGGAGCTTGGGGGACACTCTAGGTACCTGTAGGTGGTCGGCCGACCACCCCCTGACAGGTGGGCCCTGCCCATTTCTTCTAAAAGCTGACCCCATTGGTCAGGGGACCTGTGGGTGGTCTCTAGCCCCACCTAGGCGATCGGTTGACCGTGGGTTGGGGCCTTTGGCCTCCATGTTTCGTGTGGAGCATGGCCCACATGTAATAGACACCTTGACAATAGTTTTGTATTTTTCCGAGATAGTTTGTGGGTCCATGTATCCTCGTGCTTTGATCTAGAGCCGTTGAGAAGAAGAATAGAGGAGATCCAAGGGTGAATCTTCACTCCAGAAGGTCTCTTATGGATCATGGGGGTTTGGGAGGCCTAATGACCTACAGGGACGCCGACTGACCCTCTAAGTGGGCCCACTAACTCTCAAAAGTCTTCGTTTGTCATTACCTACTCAAATAGTTAAGGGACATATAAAACTAGTTATTGGATAAATTATGTTCATGTTATTCTTGTTTCTTTTAATACGAGGATGTTGATGATATTTTGATGGTGCTCATAATTACCATCAACAAGCCCCGAGGACGCCGACGCCGGTGGAGGGCCGCCGCGCGTTCGCGCCGGTGGAGAAGCTCCTCTACCACGCGAGAAGCCGTTGTGCGAGGAGCCTTGGGCGTGGCCGGAGGAAGAGGGAGGAGGAGGAGCAGCGCCCGGCGGCCGGAGCTGGCGGGGAGCCGTCACCGCGCGAGGAACCGCCGCCTAGAGAGGAGCCGCGCCGCGCGACGAGCAGCGCCGCTCGAGGAGCCACCGCCGAGCGAGGAGTTGTGCCGTGCGAGGCGCCGCACGGGGAGCCGCCAAGCGAGGAGCCGCTGTGCGAGCCGTCGGAGCACGAGGAGCACGAGGAGCGCGTGCGCACTGGTCATGAGCCGGGGCTGCGCACGCCGGCGGCCGGTTCCTGGTAGCGTCATCCGCGGCGCCGGCGCGCTTCTCCTCCTCCTCCTGGCGTCCACCGTGCTGCTGGCAGCAGCAGCGTCATCGGAGGAGCAAGGGGCGGCGGTGGACTACGGCGCTGTCCAAGTCTGCTCTACGACGTGGGGAGGTCCGCAACGGCCACGCGACGTCCCCACGCGCCCCCCCCCCCCCCCCCCCCCGCCCCACGACGCCAACAGCCCACGCCGCCGACTGACCCGTGCCACCTAGGACGTTGACGGCCTTGCGCAGCTTCCCATACGCCGACAACCACGCGCAGCCCAGAGCCGTAGCCGTCCGCGCACCGATCCAACCGGCGATGGTCCCACGCCACCCCTGACGCTTCAAGGTGATCACGATTTGTCCCCCTCTTTTGTTTTTCTGCAAATTGAATGTTGTAAACAATGACCCCTCTGATCCTTACTCTTCCCAACTTTATGAGGGAAGTCAAAGAATGGATTCCAACAATCTAAATTTTGTATGCTGGTATTGCAGTTAAAAAGAGTTCTTTCTATTGCTCAATTCATTTTTTTCTCGAGAAAATAGACAGCAGTGATGTATACAACAGGAACATAGAGTTAAAATGCTTTGTTGTTTTTCGTTGTTCCATCTATTTACTTGTATACTGCTCACATATTGTTGATCTTTCTTCAGATATACTTTTCAAGTAGTAAAGAGCAAGCGTGATAAAAAAAATGAGGTCAGTTGAGTATGATCTTTATTTGACTCTGCCAATGATCAAGTAGTTGTGTTGCTGTTCTATTCTAACCATGGCAATAGCAATCACTGAAATTCTAGGAACCACATGGATTGACCGAACATGTTTTTAGGCCCCCGTGGAATCAATACCTGTGTACTGAACAATTCCTGTGCTTGCAGAATGGTGATTTGCCATATACAATAAAACTGAGGTTTTCTTGTTTGATTGTAATAAACAGCTTCCACTTCATTTTTATTCTCCTGATGCCACAATTGAAACGCTCTGCACTAGCATTTTATCTAATGTTCATCTTCTGTCAATGATGAATCACTGCAATTAACTACAATTGTTTCTCAGCTATGATATAATTATTTTAATTACCAAATGATCATGGACGCATTCTGTAGGTGGGTCTTTATTGGTGTCAGCAGTGTGCACGACTCCATGGTGTCACCGATGTGGAGCATGTTTGATCATTCCAGGGACATGGTTTTGTGTTTGTCCCATTAAACAACAGTGGATTCCCTCTACGATGGGTGAGTATTATCAATTTCAATCTAAGTTTCTGTATTTTTAGATGTCAAGTATTTATTTTATGAAGTTTCCATGACGACAGGGTTGGGTTTGGACTTGTTGATTTTCTGACTGATGAGAACTCCACACCCCTGGGTGGTAGAAAGGTTCTTCTTGGATGAGGTACCGTGGCACTGGATATGAGGTTGAGCAGGAGCAAATTGGAAATCCCATGGTAGCCATTGCCGACGAAAAGGTACCCGTCCTCCGTTATCTGTTTGGGTCGATGGACTCAGAACGATCGTGTGCACAGGTACATATTGCCTGGTTTTCTTCATGGCTGATATTTTAACCATGTTAAGATAAAAATTGTAAATGCGATTGTGAATGTTAAGCATCAATGAATAGAAATTCCGCACTAAGTCTATTTCTTTCAACCTCTGGAGTGCTGACCAACCGAGGAAAACATCTCAAGGCCTGTTTAGATGCTCTTTGTGATTTTATCAATAATAGTATCATATATTTATTTGTGGCTGTCAAGCATACATGACCATGACAAATTTGAAGTGTCAGAGTGGCTGATGAATCCTTACATGTGAAGTATCTCTCTTCTCCCTACTCCTGGAATAGAAATCTAATTATATTGGATGAAAAATCATGTATATTAAAGCTTTAATTTTCCCTTCTGATTTTAGTCTTAATTTATTATTGTTACTCAGTGCTTGTTGTTATGCATAAGTGCAATGTGCAAATGTGTAACATTGGAATTAAAACTTTAACACCTCATTTCTCATATGTAGTTCCTACAAGCAGAAAACGGGAGTCTAAAGACAAGGCTGTACACACTGAAAGGAAGGGAGATCAACAACCAGTTGATAATAGCCGAACTAACATTCACCAACCGAGGACTCACCTGGAGACCATGGCAGTACTGGACCATGGTACAAGCATATGGTGAGTATAGCTCCAGTATTGCAGTTTGATGTGGGCTTCTAGATAGTGAAGCTAACAGAGTGACAAAAATTCATAAAAAACATTTCCATTTTTTCCTTTTGCAGATATATGCATTAGCAAAATTGAACTTTATGACATTTAAAGAATTATTCGTATGAACTATATAACATTTGTCAATGAAACTGAACTTTAGGACAATCAAATATCATTATGCTTCAAAGGAATATGTTGCACATTCCTTCAACTAGCTTTATTAGTATTAGAATATGTTTCTATGCAGTCGAATTAAAAGGCTCAGTTTTCATTTGTCCCAGGGGTGTCATGTTGGGTGATGGCAAGAGAAAGGAAGTCAATATGAATCTGCTCTTTATACCTTAATGCTGTCCTGAGAGGCTGAAGATGAACATTGCTGATACAGTAAGAGAGCCTGAGCACGACACGGTCCTGTGATTTAGAGGGGAACAGAGTGGCCAAGAATCACTAAAGATCATGACTGCAACAGCCTAAACCCGCCCACCCAGTGCCTTGGATCATCATTTTTTCATTTTTTTTCTTAATTTCATTAGCATCGTGCCCGTGTGTTGCTACGGGATAACAAAACTTTTATACTAAGAACACATATATCGCACCATAATATAACATTATTGTAAAATTAAATATATATACATTAAAAATGACAAATCTAAAAAAAAATTAAGTTCATGATACTAACATAGTCGTGAACAACACATAGTCTTAATTTTGTTCTTTTTAGTTGTAGGAGATAGAAGATATTGGTTGTTCGGTTTTAGGAGTGTGTGGGATTTATTTTTTTCCTCCGCAAATCATCCAATATTCATTTATTATGACGCGATATATGTGTTCTTAGTATAAAAGTTTTGTTATCCCGTAGCAACGCACAGGCACGATGCTAGTACTAAGTAAAGTAAAGGAAAAGTAATATATTGAATAAAGTAAAGTCTTACAGAAAAAGAAAGGTACAGAGCTATAATCAGACTCTCTAGGAGGCAATTCCAGAAATCACGAGCACAGCTCAACTCTACTCAAACTCCCACACTAGACTAACTATTAAGATAATCTAAGCAAATGAGCTTGTAGGTTTGTCCACCATGTATGAAGAGGGGGTGTGACCCTCGCATCGTGCCTGTGCGTTGCTACGGGATAATAAACTTTTATACTAAGAACACATATATCGCACCATAATATAACATTATTGTAAAATTAAATATATATACGTTAAAAATGACAAATCTAAAAAAAAATTAAGTTCATGATACTAACATAGTCGCGAATAGCACATAGTCTAGGAGGCAATTCCAGAAATCATGAGTATAGCTCAACTCTACTCAAACTTCCACACTATACTAACTATTAAGATAATCTAAGAAAATGAGCTTGTAGGCCTGTCCATCATGTGTGAAGAGGGGGTGTGACCCTCTATTTAAATGGGAGGTGGGAGTAGGGACTACTCCACTGCCACGTCATCGATCCAGGAGAGCTCCACCTTGAGCCCTTGGATCCATCGCCTCCAAACTGCCTCAGAATGGAGGGCTCTGATCTCCATCACATGGTAAATGTGACAGGGAGTCACCAGGACCTCGGAGGGTCCTTAGGACCATCGGGCGACGACCCTATGACAAGTGTGCCCTGCCCAAGGCTTCTAGAAGGAGTCCCCACAGCTCAGGAGAGAGCTGGGGGGGGGGGGGGCTGTGGGCCCCTTAGGGGTGTCGGCCAACCCCCTAGGGGTGTTAAGCCCACCATCGCCTTCCAGAAGGTGACCCCACCTGTCATAGAGTATGGATGACTTCTCTAGAGTCTTTGTCACGTTGATTTATTTGTTGTGGGCCCATGGATCCTTGTGCTCTTAATCTGGTTCGTTGAATGAAAACACAAGCTACATCCAGGGGTTGAGATGGCTTTGGCATGGATCATGCTAGCTTGGCTGGCCAGAGGGGTCCAAACCCCAGTCGGTCAACATGAGTTTGACTCCTTTAGAGTCAGGCTTTCTTGTGGGAGCTCCTAGACATGCCATGAGTTTTATGGTACAGATGTTCTGGAGTTTGGCTCCAATCACACGTCGGTCGACATGCAAAAGGAGCTTCCAACACTCATGTCCTGAAATGTCATTCCCTGCAAATAAAGCTATCCAAGTACATGTGGATCTTATTAGTGATAAATATGTTCATGAAGTGTTATTCTAACCTTGAAACCGAGGCTGTTGACGGTATTTTGAGTATGTAAAAGTATGTCATTCTTAGCGTCAACAAGATCCCCCAAGCTTAACCTTTGCTCGTCCGAGCAAACAATCAAACTTAGTCTCGGTGGATCAGGAGTTGCTACTATGCTCCATATTTCAAGGGTACTAAATCTACAACAAACATACTTCTCTTTTGAATGAAAAAAATAGCAATGAAAACTCACCCACATTAACTTAGTCCTCCATGGGGCTTATGACTTTATCCTTTGTCTTGGGTGGTTGAGAGATAGAACAACTTGACTTGAGCACTAGTTTTCTTATTCTTCACATGTTTCATATCGGAGGTTTTTGTAATGTTTTGTAAAGAAACTTAGTGTCCTCAAATGGTACTCTCGAGTCACTCATAGGTGTATGATTCCTCACCAAGACACATCTTTAAAGTTGCCTTCTTTTCATCCTACTCTAAGGCTTATGTAGAGCTATAGGTAAGGATAAAGAATGGCAAACTTACCTTGCATATATTGTAAAGTCAAATTAGGATCCAAGGAGAGAAGTGTTGATGAAGACTCCACCCCCATGATAATCCACGCCCCTCACGAGTACCAGTTTTGGTCCCCATTTACTCGCGCTCGTGCTCGTCAAATTAATGATCAAATAAGTTCATCTTGAGTTTCCTTCAATATTTAGACCATGGGAGACGCGTGACTCTTGTTTGATTAAGAACCAGGGAGAGGACCCCCAAAAGGGATAAGGATTCGCGGAGGCTGGATTCGGACTCGCGAAGGCGGATTCGGATTCCAGGACAGCTCCAACTTGTGATGGTCCAGGGCTCGCTGGGGGTTGGGGTTTCAAATATTTTAGGGAATCCTTAAAAGTTATTTTTTTGGCAGAATCGCCCCAAATTTTTCGAGGGGCTGCACAAAACAGTTGGTTTTTTTGTCGAGTTAGCTATTTACCCCCCTTTCGCTTTTGCGTTTTGGGATAAAACGCCCGCTGTTTGTCATCAACCTCCCCCCAAAATTTGTTTTCTCAGTTAAAACCTTCATACTCATTTGCAATTGGTGCTTGTTCATTTGTTCTTGGGGTTTTTCTTGATTGCTTGCGGGACGGGAACCCCTAGTGGTGGTTGTGCCCGCAAGATCACGGCCCCATCGGGGTGGTGTATCGGTTGCTAAGGGCAGCCCCCTTGGGGGTTGTAGTGGGCGTGAAGTATTCCATCCCCAATCGAGTTTTCCCCCAACTTCTCAAAGATGGGATGCAAACCCTAGGGGCGTCATATTTGGTATAAAAGGAAAGGTTTATCGGTGAGAGATTCAATTTTGAAAATTTTTTTTTCCCATAGTCCAGAAAACCCAAAAAAAAAAAGTAGTGATTATTTTCCCGTAATCCCAAAAACCCCTTTTTTTGAGCCTTTTTGCTAGTATACTTAGTTAGGGCTTGTGATTTTTTCGGTTGCATCGGTTGTTGGGGTTCTTTTTTTTAGTTATAGTTTTTTTAGATTTTTGGGTTTTTTCTTGTCCTTTCTAGCCCGAGTTAATTTGATTTGTGGCTGTCAATTTTGGTTGATTTGTTTTTATAATCAAGTTCGATTCGATTTCGAGTTTTTTGTTTCCCTATTCGCTGTATAAACTCTGGTCTAGTTGTTTTCCATGTTGAGCCGAGTGCTACTCTGATATTTATTTTTGAGTTGAAACCCTTTTTCGATATTCGATACTCAAGTTAAAACCATAAAAGTGTATAATTTTAAGAAAATTTTACTTTAAGAAGTATCTTTTAATTACCTTTTACCCCTGCATTTGGAAAAAAGTGTGTGTGGTGAATTGCTCTTTTGACATTTCTTGTTCATATAATCATTTTGGGACCCCCTAAAAAAAAAGGGGAAAAAAAAAAAAAAAAAGACAAAAAAAAAAAAAAAGAAAAAAAAGAAAAAAAAAAACAAAAAAAAAAAAGAAAAGGGGGGCTGATCTTTGTTTTGTCTCCTTTGATTAGGTGGTGTTTGTAGTTCTTTGTGTCCGGGCTGCGTCTCTACAAGTTAGGCAGGCCCGCACGTACCCCCCTTGAACGATTATTCAGCTGCTTTTTTACACTAACGTGGTGCTAGTATTTGTCCTTGAGAAAAATTGGACCAAAAGCCCCAATATTACTACAATTGACAGGTGTTGTCCCTTTTAAGGTCCCGATACATCATTTCCCAAGGTTGCAGGCTTGGGGTTGTTGACCCCCCTTGTTTGAGAGTAAGAACGGGTAAGAGTTTGAGAAAAGGTTGAGAGGAGTCCCTTGCTGTAGTAATCCAAATAGTTCTAGGGTTTTATTTTTCACTTGTATTTTTGTTGTTTTGTTTTTTAAAACCCTGTCGGGAAAGAGGAAAAATTAACCAATCCCACAAACTCCATCACGGGGGCATATTAACATTTTACAAGACAAGGCACTACACAGAGGGTCTTGATCGGATTTACAGGTGCCCAAAATGAAAAGTTGGGAAATTTGGAGTCCCCCCAAATCACCCCCCCACCAAGCTTACAAGAGTTGAAGATCGTGGCTGTATGGAAAAAACCCTTTTTTTTTTTTGTCTTTTAAACATTTTGATGATTCCAAAAAAACAAAGAGAAGAATGATGACCAACAAGGCAAAGGGCGGGTCAAAGATAATGAAAAAGGTGTTATTGGAGTATGGATTGTGACAATGATTGTGATCGATTCGCCTACATTAAAAACGAGAGGTATGGTCCCCGTGATTGAGGTCAAAATAAAAAATGATGCTTTTAGAAGTAAATTTTAAAATCCCCCTTTTGGGGAGTTGACCCTGATGCTACATTCAGGGGAAAATTGCTGTTCCCAAAAATTTTGCATGTCATAAATTTTTCTAAAATACCGTTTTTTGGGCTGCTACATTGAGTTTACCGACTTTGCTATGTATGGTGGATAGAGTTAGTAAGAAAATCCTAGGAACATACCACAGATTTTGGGATCTTTAAAAAAAAATCATGAGGGTAGATTTTTTCCCTTTTTTAGTATGCAGTGATTTGAAAATAAACTACAAAACTAAGACAGGGTGCTAAAAGTGTGAAGAGTTTATAAAAAATTTGAAAGGGGTAGTTGCGTTGAAATTTAGAGGAGGATGGGGAAACCCTGCTATGGAAAATTTTTTTGGGGTGGGTTAAATCGTAAAATTTCGGGACTTCTTGCATAAAAAGAGTAACTAACGAACCCGTTTGTTTCATCTTGCTTGAAATGAAAGGGAAGGCAGGGCCGACGTGGAGTGTAGGACAAGTTTTTGCGGAAAAGATAATTCTGGCGCCCGTAGATACTACTACGACTAACCAGTCCTACTAGCGACAGCTTCGTGCTACCCCAGGAATTCATGGCGAAGAGGGTAAAAGCCTAGTGAAAGTCTTGCCCGTGGCTTACGGTAGAACAAGAACATTCTTCTCGATGAAGGGGATATGGACATATGAGCAGAGTGTTAAAGCAACTTGTTATATGTCAAAGATGATGGTGAGATTCATCTGCTGTGATTTTGATGATGATACACTTGATTGTTGCGGTGACCATGCAGGTAATGAAAAATATGGGGAGAACATATTAAGCGGGTGCGCGACATATGAGAGCCCATTGTACGCGTGTGCTTAGTCACAAAGGGGAAAAGGGCGGAGCAAAATCGCGACACACGTTGTTCCAAAAAAAGTGTGTCTCAAGGGCGTTCATGTGCATGATCATTGATGGAGGTAGCTGCAAAAAATTTGCCAGCGCGAAAAGGTGGGAATTTTGCGTTACCCCCAAACCACCCCACATCCTTTATTACATTCAATGGTTAAAACGTGAAAGGCAAGGAAATGGGATTGTGCGCTCTTTTTTCCTTGGTCCAAAATATGTGATTAAATGTGATTTTTGTCCCTATGCAAGTTGAAATATTCTGTAGTAGCCCATGACAATTTGATGGGATTCTATGCATCAGGTAGAGAAAATCAGTTTTTTTTCTTACCTTATAGAAAAATTGTGTTGCATCCTAGTCTCCTGAAGCCATTATGCATGATGTGTTGCTAAAGCTGAAAAGGTAAAAGTGGAAAAATAAAAATCCCCAAATCTTTTTTTAAAAGAAAATGAGATTAAATTGAATGGGAATTGTTTGTTGCTACTAAATTTATGTTAATGAGTTGAATGCTCCACTTCTTTGCTTTTCTTTGTAGCAAAGTGCATTGATTTCCATTGAGATATACAACATTCCCTTTCCCCTGTTGTGGCTAAGTTTTGCAGGAGTACCCATGTTTTTCCAAGTGAGAAACCACGGGGCTGACCAATACGAGGATTGAGCACCCAAATTGATCTTATTCTGGTGATCTTTGCCAAAAGTCGCCCTACGGAAAATCCGGAAGAAAGAAAGGAAAATTCACGACAAATGCAAGAACTCCTCGAAAAGGTTTTTTGGTGAGTCCTTGTCCCTTTTGCGTTCCCGTTATTTTAGTGCCTAGAAAGATGGTAAGGGCATGTTTTGATTGTAGAGTATTAATAATATCCCATTTTGATATCGACACCTTTCCCCTTTGGTGATATGCTTTATAACGGTGGGGCTTTTTGTTTTCCCCAAAATTTTATTTTCGTAGTGGGTACCACCGATTCGTATGAAATTGGGGGATGAAAGGAAAATGCTTTAAAATAAAATTTGGGTTGTATGAGTGGTTAGTATGCTTTGGGTTAACTAATGCACCCAAACTTTCATAGATTATGAAGAGGGTTTTGGTGCTTTCATTGAAAATTTTTTTAGTCTTTCTTTTATTTATTGATTTTCAACAAATTATGGATGCATCTTGATCATTCGTGCTATTTTTAAGCTTTACGAGAGTAATTTATTTGGTAATTTTAGAAGTACCTTTTGCATGATCGAGTGTCTTTTTTGGGTATGTTTTGGGTCCCCAGGAATTGAGGTTGATCAAGCCAAGGGAGAAGCTTACGGGTGGCCTTACCAAAAATATTTAAAAGGTGCGGAGTTTCCTAGGACTTGCTGGTTTTATCGCCGTTTTTGTGAAGGGCTTTAGCACCTTGCGACCTTTGAATGAGCTTACAAAGAAGGGGGTGCCTTTTAAGTGGGACAAAATACAAGAAATCCTTAAAAAACTGAAAGTAAGTTGCACATGCACCTCCCCCCCAACTTCCCATTTTAAAAAGATTTTGAGCTTGAATGTGATGCAGTGGAATTGCTAGGGGGGGTTTTTTGTTACAAGAAGGGAAACCGTTGCTATTTTTGTGAAAAATTGAGGGGCTGTTCTAAATTATTTACTTATGATAAGGAATTGTATGCTTTGTTGTACATTAGAAAACAGACAGTTACTTGGGCCCAAGAGTTGTTTTTCATTTGATCATGAATCTTTGAAGCATATTGTAGTCAAGGGAAATTGAACCCTGACATGCTAAGGGGTTGAAATTTTTTGAATCTTTTCCTTATGTTATTAAGCCCAAGAAAGGGGAAAAAGAATATTATTTCGATGCTTTTTAGGAGAATGCCTTGCTGAATCAACTTTATTACAAATCTTTGGATTTGAAACAATTAAGGACCAAAACGTTTAATTTGGGATTTTAAAGATGTGTTTCTGCATTATAAAAAAGGGAAAAGGGTTGGGGAACAATCATCGTTAGTGGGGGTTTGTGTTTAGAGCTAACAACTATGCATTCCCGCTAGCCGTTCGTTTGTTGTTTGCAAAGGCATGGGGGCTTTATGGGGCATTTTGGAGCTAAGAAAAGGAGGACTACTTGCTGGTCTTTTTTTTGGGCCCAAAAATGAGAAGGATGGGAGAGGGTTTTTTGCTCGGCACAATGTCAAAGGCAAGTCAGGTTTTAAAATTTACCGGTTTGTATTTGCCTCTAAGTTCTAGTGCCTTGGGAAAGAATTTTTTTAGGATTTTGTGTTGGGTTTCAAGAATAGGAAGGGAGTGAAGGTGTTTGTGGTTTTTGATAATTTTCTAGATGGCCATTTCATACCCCTTTTTTAAAACGGATTCTACTCATATTGTGATTTGTTTTTTCAGAAATTGTTCGATTGATGGTGGCCCCAAAACCCTTTTTTTCTGATCGTGATGCTAAATTTTTTATCATTTTTGGAAGACTTTTTGGGGAAAACTAGGAACTAAACTTTTATTTTCCTACATGTCATCCCCAAAAACCCTGGTCAAATGAGTTGTCAAAGAACTTTGTTACCATGTTAAGGGCGTTTAAAAAAGAACATTAAAGAGTGGGAAGATTGTTTGTCTCATATTGAATTTGTTATAAACGTTCCTGCATTTACACAAAGATGTGCCCCTTTTTAGATTGTTAAAGGTTTCTTCCTGTGCTCCAATTTATTTGATGCCCTTTTTCATCTTTGAAAACTAAATTTTGATCTACTAAGCTGCTGAATTGATTTTAAAATGCAGAAACAAATAAAAAAAAACATAGAGGTAGAATCTAAAAAATAAATTTGTGGAGATAAAGGTAGAAAGGAACTAATATTTGAACCTGGGGATTTAGTTTTGGGTTGCACTTGAGAAAGGATAGGTTTCCCGGTTTGAAAAGTCAAAATTTATGCCAGAGCTGATGGACCCTTTAAAGTTTAGAGAAATTAACGATAATTATAAGCTGATTGCTGCAGATTTTGGGGTTAGTCCCACATTTAACTTGCAGTTTGAAGCCGTATTTGGGAGAAGAAGAGAGCTTGAGTCGGGACGACCAAATGCAAGAAGGGGAGGATGAGAAGCATCCCACCAAAGTAACCCCGCCATCACGATACCGTTTTTTGGTCCCATTTCTGCGCTCGTGTCGTCAAAATTAAAATCAAGTGTTCACTCTTGATCCCTGTCCATAATTTAGACCAGGAACGGTGACTTTGTTTGATTAGGAACCCCGGGAGAGGACCGAAAGGACAAGGATTCGCGGGGCTGATTTTTGGGCTGAGAGGTGGATTTGGATTCCAGGAAATCCCAATTGGATGGTCACCCGGGGCTGGACTCGGGGTTGGGGTTTCAAGTACTTCATGGAATCCTTTAAATTTTTTCAATGGATTAGAATCACTCCATATTTTTTGAGGGAGCCGCAATGACCGAATTAAGACCAGAGCTTTTTTTTCCAAAAAGGGGCTGGTCCTTGTTTGGTCCAAAAGGGCCGGTTTTATTGGGTCCTTAGGGATGCGTCCCAGGGTTGGAAAAAGCCCCAAAACCCGGTGGTCGCCCTTCCCCCTTTATATACTCATTAGCCACCACCAAGAACAGTTAGGTTTTGTTTCGTCGAGTTAGCTATTGCTACCGCCTTTCACGCGCGTGTTGGATCAACCGTCCGTCTGATTGTCATCAGAACCTCACCAAATTGTGTTCTCAGATTGAAACCTTCATACTCATCTTGCAATTGAGTGCTTGTTCATCTTGTTCTTGCTGGTTCTTCGATTGCTTGCAGGAATGTAAATGCGGAAATTTTAAAGAGTAGGGATAGAAAAAAGTTTGACATGCGATTTTTTTCCCGAGGTATCGAGGGGGCGACACCCCCCCCTAGTTTTTCGTTGGAGCACCTCGCAAGGTATAGCTCCCCCTCGATCCGCGCAAGGACCGAGGTGCTCTCTAAGGCGGGTTTTTCCCCGCTGGTTGGTGAACCGCCCACAACCGTCACATAAAGGGTTGGAGAAGGCCCCCCAAAAAAATTTTCCCGGCGAAAACCCTTCCTCCGATCACCCCCAAAACCCTTTCTAGGTGCTTTTTCAAACCCACCAAGAGTAACAAGCACAAGCCATCACTTGCCCCACTCAAGGCTAGGAAGGTGAATGGATGCAACTTTCACTCCAAAAATCACCCTAGGGAGGAAGAAAAAGTTTTGGATCTCAAAAATTCTTTTCCCTCACTGGGCCCCTTGGTCCCCAAGGGAACTTCACAAGCTTCCTTCAGCAAAAACAATGGTAAGAGAACAAACTTGAACGAGATTAGCAACTTATATTTAGCCCCCACCTTCCAAACTAGCCGTTTTGTGCTTTTTGCACTTTTACGAACCGTCAAAACCGGACCATAGTCGGGACCGTCGGCCCAAATTTCACCTGGCCGGGGAGTCACAGAATCAACAAGGATCAACACGGTTCAAGGGCCCTTTCCGGCCCTTTTTTGATTGGTCCGGAGCTGGGGTGGGAAACTACCCAAATCGGACCGGCCGTCGGACTAGCCCGGAGCCTCTTCTAGGCTCGCTCCCAACTCACGGGGCCACCAGACCAATCAACTTGGCCCGGACCCCTTTCCGGACGGTTGCCCGGGCTCTTTTCTCTACTATCGGCCTAAGACAGGTCGTCAGACCCTTTGCATTGGCCCGACCCCTCTAAGGAAAAAGGGTTTGGAGCTTTCTGACCCCCTTTTTCCCCACCTTTTTTTCCCAAGACTCTTAAAGGGGGTTTTGTTTCCCTCCCCATCTCAAGGGCTATTTGTAGGGTTGTAGGACAAGTTATGAAAAGTGTGATACACCAAAATTTCCCAAAATCCCTGGTCAAGCTACTAAAACTCATACCCCCCAATAGTTTCGGTCAAAGGAAAATAAAGCCCCAGTCTAACTTAGTTTCCCCTTTTCACACCTTTTGTGGCCCCTAAAACTATCCCAGTCTTCAACCACAAGCTTAAACCTTTGAATTTCCCAAAAAAAATTCCCTCTTGGGGGGCATGAATACCCTTTTTAAACCCATTCACTCGCCATAATATGACCCAACTTAATCAATATTGCCTTGCCCAAAAAACACGTTAGTTAGTGATCTAGCAAATTGGGCGTTAATCGCCTAAATCAAAGGGGCCATGATTCTTCAATCTCCCCCTTTTTGGTGGGTTGACGACAATACAAGCTCGAGATAGAATATGAGTGAGTTTGATTTTAAATTTTTAGGGCTTGAATTGAGATAGGCATGGGTTAGTAATAAGAAAGACATTACTGGTAAACATTAAATCCATGAAAAGCACATTAGAGATAGGAATTAAGAGAAGTATTTAAAAAGGGATATGCTATAGCCATAAGAGATCAGAGATTGTGCGGAAGCAATATAGATAATCCAAGTGACATGACATATATATAAAGGAGGTACCAACAGTCACAAAACCATCAAGGGTCTCAAGATCACACAATATAATACAATCAAAAAAAGACGGTAAACATGATGCATGATATGATAGGTATATACACAATCAAAAGAATGAATCATACTAGCCCCCCCTGAAGCTAGATACTCGACTCTCCCTTCCCCATTTGGCGTCTGCCCCAAGACTACTCGTCTAGAGGTGGGGTGGCAGCAGTCTGGACACGGTCAAGTCGACGAAACTCTGGAAAGGTCATCTGAGTCAGAGTCTGAGTCCTCCCCATGATAGCTGAAGCTAGAAGTGGACCGGTCTGGGGGAAACACAGGACGGTAGCTGACTGCCTGCTAACTCTGCCTCTAAGGTCTGGAACTGTAGCGGGGCGGAGTAGAGTGTCCTCTGCCACTGAACTGTGGGTGCCACTAGAGCGAGAAGCCGATGGTGCCTCGTGCACTGACTCAACTGGAGTCTCAACTACCGGTGTTGGCTCTGGTTTGAATAGGCATGGAAGTGATGGATGTGCATCTGTCAGTTTGCGCCGGTGGAGTAGAACTGCGGGGGCCGGGCTATCTTGAGCAGACTCAGACGAAGCAACGGAAGAACGGTGCAACCCCCATCGAAGTGTGAAGCTCTGTCATCTGGACCTCAAGCTTAGCAACTCACCAGCGGGGGACGGCTAGTCGGTAATGTCATGAAGGACGCTGAGAGGTCTCGAGCAGTCAAACCCAACGAAGCTGAGGGGACATCGGGGTGACCGGTTTAGTGAGGGGAGTGAACTGTTGATTAGGGCCGAGCGTGTCCAACCATGGTGACCTATGTGCCGGTGACTGGAACGGGTGGTCAATCCGGCACCCTGAAGTCCACTAGACTGTAAGGCTAGGGTGGAGTGACAGAAAGGCCGTCTGACACAGAGGGGGGCACTGGGGGGGGCCGACTGTCTACTGAGGGGACACTAGGGGGCCAACCGCCTGAAGTGGAGCCACTGGGGGGCCCTGCTGAGTGTGACGGCTGCTGTGTCTAGCTCATCATTGAGTCTGAGGTGCACCAGGAAACGGGGAGTGGAGGAGCGCCAGTCCACCTCAGCATGTGTTCCATGAAAGCCATGTTCTGAGTCTGTATCTGATGGGTCTGGAGCTAGATCCCCTGAGACTCTTGCTACATAGCCATCATTTGTCTCTGCATCTCTTCGTGACGAGACTGCACCTGAGTGACTGTGGGAGACAAGAGGCCCCTGCTGCTCTGAAATGCGATCAAGAATCTTCAGCATAAGAGAATCAGAAGCAGATGCTGAAGCAGAGCCGGAACCACTAGCCTTGGCGTCGTGAGCTCGTGGGGGCATAGTAGGAATGGGCTGATAGTCGACAAACTGAGCTGTCTGAGGGGTCTGAGCTGTTGTGCATGCTGCCTCCTGAGCTTCCAAGTCATGGAGCTCCTGCTGCTCACACTGAAAGGTCTATGAATGGCTAGAAGGGGGGGGGGGGGCAATAGCCTATAAAAATTCTACAACACACTTAGGCAAACTTGTTTAGTATAACACATGGCGTAAGCAAGTTTGCACTAGCGCTAAAGGTTAGGCAAGCCAATACCAATTCTAGTTACTAGCAAGATATCCTATGTCACACACAAGAGCTAGAGAACTAGTGCTACAAGACTAAGCTACACAAGCCAAGCTAGAATCTTACTTTGCATGAATGTAAGAATGTAAGAGCAAGCTAGAGTTAGGAGGGTTATACCACCGGAAGAGATGAGCCAATAGATAACCAATCACAATATGAATCCTCGGTAGAGACAAGGTGACACAAGATGTTTTTACCGAGGTTCACTTGTTTGCCAAACAAGCTACTCCTCGTTGTAGCGATTCACCTACTTGGAGGTTCACGCGCTAATTTAGAAGTCACACGCCAAACCCGTCAAACCGGGTGCCGCAAAATCAACACAAGATAGGGACCACAAGCTACGCGCAATCCCCTAGGATACCTTTCGCGAATCTCGCGGGGAAGGTTCAAAGAACCCCTCACAATCCACCGTCGGAGCCCGGGGACAATACTTCCTCCCTCAACGATCCTGTCGTACCAAGCCGTCTAGGGGATAGTAATCTCCAAGAAGAACAAGGGCCCCGCGATAACGACGATCACCAAGTGCCATATATGCTACAATCAAGCAATGCACTTGGTTCACTCAAACTCTCATGAATATGTCAATTATGTCAAGAGGATGAGTGGGTGGAGCAATCTCAAGCAATCACAGGTGTATGAGTGAAGAGGGAGTGCCAGAGAAATCCCTTGGGTCGGCCAAACAAATATATATAGCCCTCTCACAAAGACTAGCCGTTTCCACCCATTTTTCATCTTTCTGCGTACCTCCGGACGCAAGCAATAGTGAGGGTCCGGACCAAAAACAGCGTCCGACCTCCCCTCACCAACACATACAACACCTCTGTTTGAACCTCCGGATGCGGCCTCCGGATGCGCGCAACGCGCCGTCCGGACCATCGGCCATGCGTCCGGTCTCCCTGCAGTTTGAAACGGCTGTTTCCCGCTCTCACCAGAGGACGCCATGTGGCTCCGGACGCACTCAACAGTGCTACTCCGGACCAACATAGGGTAGCGTCCGAACCCTAGCAGAGAGGTCTCGAGAGCCTAAAAACACTCCGGACGCCATACGGACTGGAGCGTCCGGACCTCTGTCCGTAGAACTGCCAGGCTAGGGTGTGTGTCCGGACGCACACGCAATGGTCCGGACACAACGAAACCCTAGCGTCCAGACCTCTGTCCAGAGCTCTTTCTTCTGCCCAAATAGCACCAAACTTCCTCCAACTCTCTTCCAATCTTCCAAGGGCTAACACTAAGTGATCTCAACACTTGTGCACATGTGTTAGTTTTTAGTTCACAATTATCTTGGAATTAGTTGGTTGTTTCACTAGTTCAATTATTTTCAAATAAATGAAAATTAACCAAGTGGAAAACATAAAAACCCCGAAAACATTCACAAAAGCTCCCCCCTTTGGGATAGTACGGCTATCATCCTAAATGTGATCAACCCTCATGGTGCCCTTGATCCCCAAAACCCAAAAAGGGTTTCCTATATCCCCTTTTCCCTTCAAAAACCCTTTTTTCCCCTTTTTGCCCTCCATCCCCTAGAGCTTTTGCAATCCACACTTGATCCATTTTGATGAAGTGGGGGATGACGACCTTGGGGTTTTCGCATCCGTTTTTCGATAAAGGGTTGGGGTAAAATTAACTCTTTTTGGGGTGGAAGGGAGATACGTTCACGGCTCGACTAAAAAACCCGCCCAAAGGGGATGCTGAAAACCCCTTAGCAACCGATACCCCCCCCTCCGATGGCTGCCGTGATCTTCGGCGCGACAACCACCACTAGGGCTCCCATCCTGCAAGCAATCAAAAAACCCCACAAGAACAAGAGAACAAGCACTCAATTGCAAATGAATATGAAGGTTTAAATTTGAAAAACCAACCAATATGGTGGGGTTCTGATGACAATCAAGGGAAAGGGTTATCCAACACGCGCGCTGAAAGGGGGTAGCAAAAAAAGCAACTCGAAAAAAACAAAACCTAAACTTTTTTGGGGTGGCTCAAAGACTTATAAGGGTTGGGAGACGACCAAAAGGGTTTTGGGGGCCCCCGGTCTCCAACCCTAGGACGCGCCCAAAGGGACCCAACTTGATACAGGGGGCCAAAAAAGGCCCCAAAAAAAGGGGTGCCTTTCCCCCCGGGGGCCCAAAAAAGGGGCTGGGTAAAAAAAACGATGACTCGGACGAAATCTAAATAAGGTTAGCCTTTCTTTGGATCCTTTGGGAAAAGTAACTTGAAAGTTTTCCCCAAAAAGTGTGAGAATTCCCAATCGAGTCAAAAAATGAAGTCGGGAAAATCCATCACAATTGGTGCGGTCCTGCAGTCCAAATCCAGCTAGCGCCCATCCCGTGTCCCGCTGACCCTCCCCCAAAATTTTTCTTGATGATTGAGTTCAGGGGAAAGAGCCGAGTAATAGGACCAATGGTGCTGGAAAATTTTTTGGGGTGGTGTTGATTTCCTCATCATCCTCCCCCCCTTGCATTTGAGTCGCCCCTCGACCTAAAGCTTCCCCCTCCCTCTCCCAAATAGGTTTCCCAAATCTGAAATGTTAAATGGGGGGACAAACCCCAAAAAGCTACAGGAAGATAAAGCTTATATGCATTCCATTAATAATGTTTTAGCCCCTTTAAAGGGTTTCCATCACCTTCAAAGGCAGCAATTTAGATTTTCCCCAATTTCCCAGGAAACCTATCCTTTCTCAAATGAAAACCAAAACCAAAATCACCCGGGTTTTAAAAAAAAATAAATTACTTTCTCCCCTTTATCCCCAAGCAAGCTTATACTTACGTTCAGCCGCCAAATGTTTTCTTTATTTTGTTTCATGCAATTTAACATCAACTCATCACTGCTTAGAAATCAAAATTAAATTGTTCAAAAGTTTTAGAAGGCTTTAATTTAAATTTGGAGCACGGGGTAACAACCATAAACAACCTAAAAATGGGGCAAAAATTTTGGGAAAGTAGAATGCCAATGAACATTTTAAAAGCAAACTAAATATGGGGCAAACAATCTTCCCACATCTTAATATTTTTCTTTAAAAAAAACCCCTTAAACATAGTGACAAAGTTCTATTCCCCAATTTCATTTTGACCATCATTTGGGGGATTGACATGTGGTAAAAAATAAAATTTAGTCCCCAATTTACCCAATAAAGTTCCCCCAAAAATGGCAAAGAAATTTAGCACCCCGCGATCAGAAAAAATTTTGAAATTTGGGGCACACCATGCAAACGAACAACTTCGCAAAAAAGAACAAATCAGAAAATATGTTGCATAAACATTTTTATGAAAAGGTAAAAAGGTGCCATCTTAAAAATCAATCCACCCCCCCAAAAAAACCCACTATCCGGGCCCTTTTCCTAGCCCCTTTGAAAACCCCAAAAACAAAATCCATAGAAAATTTTTCCCCCAAGGGGAGAAAATTGGGAAAACGGGAAAAGAGGCATTTTCAAACCGTGTGGATTTAATGGGCGACTTCGCCTTCTGAAAAGGGCCGTGCAACGAAAAACAAATCTCTCCCATCTCTCCCATTTTTTGGCAAAAAAAATGCCCACAAGTTTCCCTTCCCGCTTTTTTTGCTCCAAAAAATGTCCCACCCAAGCCACCTCCGCGCTTCCTAAACCCCAAAAACAAAAACGAACAGATTAGCTGGAAAATTGCATACTTTTTTAGCTCTAACACAAACCCAAATCATTTGGGCAAAAATTTTAAATTCCAAATGTTTTTCCCTTTCCCTTTAACGGGTGCAGCAACAATCTTTAAAATCATTATAAAGTATATATTGGTTGTTTAATTTGTTTCCAAACCAAAGATCTTTTTTATCAAGTTGTTTAAAAAAGGGAATCTCCCCTAGAAAAAGCTTTCAGCAATGAAATTTTTTTTCCTTTTTTGTGCTTAATGAAAAAAGGAAAAGTTTCAATAAACTAAACCCATTTAGCATTCAGGGTTTCATTTTATTTGACTACAAAAAGTTTAAAGGAAATTCATGATCAAATTAAAATAAAACAAATTTTTTTGGGGCCACAAATAATGCTGCCATGTTTCTAATTTTCCCCCACGAGAGCAAAATTTTTCCCCCTTATCATAAGTAGAATAAATCAAAGGGGCCCACTTATTTTCTCACTAAAAATGCAAGGGGTTTTTTCCCTTTCTTGTAACAAAAAAACCAAACCGTACCCAATTCCACTGGGCATCACTTTCAATTTAAAAATTTTATTAAAATCAGGAATTTGGAAAAAGGGGCCCGCATTTGTAAAACTTTTTTTCCCAACATTTTTGAAGGCTTTCCCTTTGTGGTTCCCCAAGAAAACCCCCGACTCCCCCCTTCGAAGCTCATTAAAATGGTGAAAACAAGGGTGTTTAAATCCTGCACAAAGCGACATAAACCCAACAAGTCCAAAAACTCCGCACTTGGGCGATAGCCCTTTGGTATTTTTGGCCCCAAAACCCCTGTATAGCATCCCCCTTTTGCTTTTTTAAACCCTCAACCCTTTTGGGGGAAAACAACTTTAGCCAAGAAAAGAAAAAAACATCTGTGCAAAAGGTGCACTTATAAAGGGTTTAACCAAATAAACTGCCTCCCAAAAGGTTTTAAAAAAACAACACATAAAGGGTTTAAATATTTTTTCCTTAGATTTACTGAAAAATTAAAATTTATAACATCAAAATAAACAACAACAAATCTTCCAATGAAACCCCCCAAAAACCCCTCATTCATCAATCTCATTAAAGGTCTAGGTGCTTTATTTAAACCCCAAAAAGGGCATGACTAACCACTCATACAAACCGAACCTTAGTTTTAAAAGCATTTTCCCCTTTCCCTTCTCCCCCAAATTTTCCCATGCAAATCTTATAACCCGCAACGCAAATCCACTTTGGAAAACACAACAGCACCACTCTTTTCATCAGCATGTCTTTAAAATGGGGAATTTGGCTACGAAAATTCAATAGTAAATTTTTAATAGCCCACAACCCACACCCCAACGCCACGACCCCTCTTTTTTTAGGCACTAAAATAACCGGAACAACACAAAAATTAGAGACCACGTATGAAACCCTTTTGGCCGGGGAGTTTTTTTGGCACGGGGGGAACGTTTAAATCCCTTTGTTTCTTTTTTTGGTTTTGGTCCTATATGGTGACGGTTGGGCAATGGGGCACCAGGAATCGGGTCAATTTGGTGTTTCAAGGGCCTCAATTTGGGGCAAACCCGATGGAAATTTTCACAGGGGAACACATCCAATACTCCTGAAAAAAACTTTTAGTGACAGTAAGAAGGCAAAAAACAGCTGCATATAAATAAAAGGAAATCAATCCCCTTTTTTGCATACTACAAACATAAGCAACGAAATTGGAAAGCATTAAAACTCATTAATATTTAGATTTAGTAGCAAGCAAAAAATTTTTCCTGTCAATTTTACCCCTTTCTTTCATTTCAGAAAACAGATTGGCCCTTTTTTAAATTGCCTCATTTTTAGCTTTTGGGGTTTTTTTTTAAAAGGCTAAATAAATTTGCAAAATTTACTCAAAAAACATGGGAAATCAACACAATTTTTCTATCATGGAATAAAAAAAAATATTGATTTGTTCTACCAAAATTTGCATAAATCTCTATCAAATTGCAAAGGGCCCCCCCTTGGGAAAAGCACTTTGCCCAAGCTTGCATAGGCACAAAAACCCACTTTCCCAACCACATCTTTATGGGACCCAAAGGAAAAATTAAATTCGAAAAAATTTATTTTACCTTTGCCAAAAACCGCTTTTATTTAACCTTTGAATGAAAAATGGATTGGGGGGGGGTTTTGGGGGTAAGCGCAAGCTTCTCCACCAGGGTCCCCCCGCCTCCCAAATTTTTGCACTAACCCCCTCGATGATCTTGCGACATGAACGCTTCTTATGACACATTTTGTTTTTGGAAAAAACGTGTTCTTTGATTTTCCCCTTCTGCCTTCTCCTTTTTGTGCCTAAGCAAACTTGTAAAATTGACTCTCATAGGGTGGGCTTCACCTGCTTTAAAAAGGGTTTCTTCTATACATTCTTCCAAAACCTGCATGGTCACGACAACAATGCAATGTATTTTTCATCAAAATCACAAGGGGGACAATACTCCCCTTTAAACTTTGATGCCCAAAACCCGGTTTGCGGGAACACTAAACGAAATCACATTCCATACCCCTGGCACCGGGGGACACTGAATTCCCCTGGGTTCTATTTTAACCGCCGTTTTTAAGGGACAAGCACTTGCACTAGGTTTTTGGGGCTGTTTTTACTACTAAATTTTGTGGGAGTAGCACAGGCTTTCACTTGGAGGGCATAGAAAAGCACGTGTGCGGGACTCCCAAATAAATTTTGGTCTTTCCCGCAAAAAAAATTATTCCGAAAAAAAAACCACTCCCCCCTTTCCCACCCCCCCCTTTCAGCTTTAAAAGGGCAAGTTTGAAACAAAGGGGTTAAAATTATGTACTCTTTAAATGGAAAGGATTCCTAAATTTTCCCAACGTTTTTAAACCCACCCAAAAATCTTTGCCATAGCGGGTTCCTCTCCTCCTCAAAATTACAATCCCAACATACCCTTTTTAAATTCTTGAAAATTTACTTTTCTCATTTTTTACCCCCCTTGGGCCCTTTATTTTTGTTGTTTTTTAAATTAAAAAATCCCGGCTTTATAAGAAGGAACAAATCTAGCCCTCAAAATTTTTTTTAAAAAGCACCCAAATATGGGGTTATTTTAAATTAAAAGGATTTTTTTTTTATTATACCTATCCACCATACAGAGAAAAGTCAAAAACCCTCACTAGTATTTAACCCCCTAACACGTGTATTCTCGGGAAAATTCGTGGCATCAAACTTTTGTCAACAAAAATTTTTCCCATAAAGTATAAATCGGGATCATATTTAAACCATAAAAAAGGAGGTTTTTTTAAAATTTTTAAAAATTTTACGAAAACCCCTCATTGTTATTATGTACCTCACGTGGGACGGTGACCCAAAACCTTTTCCGTTTGAAGCTAGGCGATGTCGATCCTAAGGTCATTTTTATAAAGGGGTCCAAAACACCAAGTAAGAAACCCTCGCCTTTATCTTCGACTCCCCTCCTCTTTCCCTTGTGGGCGCTTTAAGTTAAACCCTTGCCTTTTGAATGGCCCAAAAAGGGTTTTTAAAAACAATAATTTTTATGAGCAAAAGAATATCAAAAAGCCTTTTTAAAATTAAAACTGAACTCGGAAAAAAAATTTAAACCAAAAAACCGGGGGGCCTTTTTGAAAAAGCGCAGGGGCTGGGGAGGGCCCGGGGCCCCCGGCCAGTGCCACGTGCCCGGCCCGCGCGGGGGGGTTCGCTGATCCCCTAAAGGGCCGCCGTGGGGGGGGGGGGGGGGGGCAAGAGGGGGGTTGGGGGAAAATTAAGGGGCTGGTGCGGCTAGGGTTTTGGGGGGATGGCCTGCTAGCTGCTCCGGGTGCGCGCGCAGGGGGGAGAAGTGGGGGGGCCGGCCTGCAGGCGGGCCCGGCCCAAAGTGACGCCAATTTTAAAGGCGGGGCGCGCGGGAAAAAAAAAAGAGGGAGGGGGTTGGGGGGCGCTGTGGGCCTGACCCGGCCTCCCTCCCCGGGGGAGAGGGGGAGGGGAGGGGAAGGGATTTGGGTTTTGGGCCGGGGAGAAAAAGGGCCCCCGGGGCCAGTTTTTGGGGAAAGAGGGGAGAAAGGGGGGTGTTTTTTTTTTTTCTATTTCTTTTTTTATTTAAAACCTTTGCAAAACCTTTTTTTAAAAATTCCTAAATTAAATTTTGGAACATGTCAACAAAACAAAAAAACAAATGCAAGGGCATGTTGCTCAAACATGTACTAACCAGGAAAATTTTTTTTTCAATGAAAATTTTTAATTTTCCTATATTCTCAGGAACCCCAAAAAAACATAATTAAAAAAAAATTTTAAACCCTTTTTTCCCAAAAAAAAAAAATTTTGGGGGGTTTTAAATTCTACCCCCTTAAAAATGAATCTTCGTCCTCAAATTTCCGAAAGACTAAAAGGGGAAAAGAAAAAGATACTTTTTTTTTGGGGTTCCTTTGTTTCCCCTTTAAACATTTCCCTTTTTTAAGCAACAATCCCCATTATACCTGTATAGAGCACAACCAAAATTTACTGAAGTTTCACTCCATCCAAACTTTCTTTCCAGCTCGTGCAATTTTGGGGTCTTTTGGACCTTCATAGAACCAACCCCTCCCATTTATTTTCCTTCTTCCTCACGCCAGTTCCCCCACAAACCTTGATTTTTTTAATTTTTTAAACTCTCACTTTGATGATACCTTAAAAGCATCGCCTAACTTAAATGGGAAATTTAAACCCTTCTTGTGTATGCCCAAAGTTAACAAACTTGAGAAAAGGGACACTTGTTTTTGGGATAAAACTTCTTCACAAAGAGAAAACAAATTTCCCCCTTTTGGGAACCCCTACATTTTTGTAACTTTATCTTCAAACTTTTTTAAAATTTGGCTACCCCCCTTACAAAAAGCCACAAAGGGAAAACCCCAAAGGGTAGTTTTACTTCCCTTTTTTGGGAGTAAAAGTAAATTTTTCCCTCATTTCCTTGTGTTTTAAATAATTCACAAACCATAACGTTTCTTTGAGGTGATTTTTGTGGTAAAGAGAGAGAATCTATTGTTTTTCCAAAAAAAGTTCCCCAAATGATTTTTTTTTGGGCTTCCAAAAAAACAAGATTTTAACTGATTAAAGTTTGGGTTGTTTTGGGAAGCCCAAGAAAAAATAAAAAAGGGAGGGAAAACCAAACCCAACTTATTTTTTTGCCTTTAACAAAAATTCTTCATGGTCCTCACTACCGACACCCCGCCCCACCCCTAAAATTTAAACGGAACCCTTTTTTTGCTTGACCCATGTTTTCCTTTCGGGGATGTGATGAGCTTTGAAGTCCCTAGAAATTTCTCCCAGGTGATGGGCGGGACCCTTTTCGGGACGGGGCAGCTTGGTATGCCCTCCCACCAAGCCCTGAGCTGCCCCCTGCAAACTACCAAAAAGAATAAAGCATCTCCCTTGTTTTTAAAACACCGAACTATGTCAAGATGTTGCTCAAATAGCTCAAAGGCCAGTCATCGGGGCCTTTTTTAAGGGGGGGTCATGTCAGAGAGAAAGTTGGCGGTTGCCCCTTCATAAATTCCCCCCTTGTTTACCCATCGGTGGTGTTTGATGCAAAGTTTTTTTGAGCAAGAAACTGCAGCGGGTTGAGTTTTTTGGTCATCAAAGCTTCCCTAAAAGTTAAAGGGATTTGAGGGTGGGGGGTTTAAAAAAATTGGGAATATTTCTTCTCGCTTCCGTGGAGTGCTTTAAATTGTATTCCCCATCGTTTGGGAACATTTTATGCATTAAAAAATTTTGGGTCATATAAATAGCCCCTTAAAAAATAAATACAACTTCAAGTAGTGTCAAAGTATAGCATAAAGCAATTAAAAGTAATCTCGACCCAAAAACGATAAACCCATTTTTTCAATTTTTAACACAAGATTAAAACGCTTTTCCCCAAAATTACTCTTCAACTTGGCAAAACCCCCTAAAAAAAAAATTTCGACCGGGAACTCCAAAAGGGTATTTGCCCCTTTCCCTTTTTGGAGTGAACTTTTAAGGTCTTTATGAATTTTTTGAAAACAAAAAAATTTTGGGGTGTAGGGGGCCCTAAATCCCCAAAATTTTCCCTTTGGGTTAATTTGGAAAAACCACCTTTAGTAAATCAGACCTTTAAAATAGAGTAATTAAAACCCAAATTTGGGGCTCAATCTTTAACCTTTGGGAAAGGAAAAGAAATTTTCTACAATTTCTTATGCACTTTTCCTGTTTTTTAAGGGTTTAGTCGAAAATAGTTATAAACCCCCAAAACGTTCCGGGGTTCTAGACAGCACCGGTAACCCCTTGTGATCTTCCCCATTCCCCAAACCAAAAAAAGTTATAAATGAAATTCCCTTGCAGCCAAAAAATTTTTTAAGGGAATCTATTTTTGTTTCCAAAATTTTTTTCCCCTTCGGTCTTAAAAGGGAATCCAATAAAATAATAAAAAACTTTTTAAAACAGTGAATCTAAAAATTTTTCCGGGAAACGAATTTTCCTTCAAACAGCACTGTAGTAAAAAGGCCCAAATCTCCAAGTTTCGGGACATCCAAATTTTTTTGGGTTCGGGATTTTCAAAAAAGGGACCCTCAAAATTATCACCACTTTTTTTAAACACCAACCCCAAATCCAAAATTTTTAAATTTGGAAAAACAGCAGAAAAAAGGAACCCTGTTCCAAATTCCAGACTGGCAAAACTTTGACTAAAAAATGGCATATCCCCAAAAGACAACAGTTTAAAGGGTTTATTCCATTGGAAAAGAATTTGGGGAAAGGGTCTATTTGCCCCCAAAAAAAAATTTCCCTGAATATTGCATAAACCATTTTTGGGGAAGGATAAAAAACATTACAAAACTCTCCAAAAAAGATATAAAAAGGGGTAAACAGATAAGATAATTGAGACACGATGGGAAAAGCAGGAACAAGAGAACCAACTATTTAAAAGCCTTAGTCTATAAACCCTAAATGAAATTGTGGGGGAAATTTCTCACAAGATCTTGCACCTTTAAAAAAAGACCAAAACAAGCTTTTAAATCATGAAATTTCAACAAGGCTTTAAAAAATTCACACTTCAACCTTTACTAAAACTCCCTTCCCTCTTCATATAAAGGGAAAAACCACCAAAAGCTCTTTTTTTAAAAATATACAAGGGGGTGGGAAAAAAAGATCAAAAAAGCAAAACCCAAAGGGGAAGATGAAAAAAGGGTTTTGGAAAAACAAGCATAAAGGGTGGGGACAAACGAAAGGGTTTAAAATTTTGTAGAGATTAAAATACAGGCCCAACGGGACAAGGATTTTTCATACCCCATTTCCCTAAACCAAAAGATAAATAAATTTCTAATTTGGCTTCGTCCAAACAGCCCGCATTGCTCGAAAACCAAATCTGCCCAAAAAACCGGGTTTTTAAGAAAAAACCAAATACCCTAAAATGTGAGCCCAGGAAGTCAAAATCCATATAGTAAACAAAACAAGGAAAATCAAAATACAATACTTAAATACATAACATAAAAGGCCAAAAAAAATAACCTTAAAAAAGAAAACAGTGGAAAAAACACCCGATTTTTGGGCGAAGACTCCAACTCCACAGGGACCAACCTACGGGTTTTGATCAAAAGGGCCCTAACGCTCGAAAACTTTTGGCAAACTGGGTACCCATCCGGATTTTTATCCAAAATTTTGAAAAGAAAAAAACAAGGGGAATAATTTCTTTAACTCAACAAGTATATAGGGGTTAAATGGGCCAAAAATTTTGCCCCGGGGGTTTACTGCGATAAGCATTTTAATTTGAAACCCAAAAACTTTTAAAAGGGGTTTAAAAGAAAAAGTTATGTTTAAAGCCCCCAAAAAAACCCCACAATCATTATGCAATTGAATAACATCAAAATACATGAAAAAAATGATTCAAAAAAGGAAAACCAACAAGTACCAAAGAGCCCTGGGGATTTTTTCCCCCGGGGCCCTCGTTTTTCGTGAGCACGGCTATATATCATTTTTTTAAAACACCTAGAGGGGTTTGTACACTTTCCCCACGAGTCATTTTTCCCCCTTTCGCCCGGGGGATCAGCCCTTGACCCCTTCCAAAAGGGAAAGGGCCCGGGCGGGTTTTTCCCCATAAAAGTCTTTAAAAGGGGCTCGCCTGACAAACAAAAAAAAGAAAATTTTCCCCCGGATCCACGGGCAAGGGTTATAAGGACCCTTCGAGGGTACAAACCACCAGGGGGCCCCCACCCCAGCCACTCCCGCAACCGCTCGTAAATGGCAACTTCCGGGAACCCTGCCACATGCGGGGGAGTTGCCCTCATACTGAACTAAAGCCAACCCATTATACCCCCCATGGTTGTACTGTATGTCCCAGTTTTGCAGAATGGGGTCCTAAATCCCAGGTTACAAAAAATCAATTTTTAAACTTTATCATTTTTTTTATAGCCCTTAAATTTCAAGATTAAAGGATAAATCCTTATTAAAAGAGGAGCAAAAAGCAATAACAACCCAAAATCAAAAAAAAAAAAAAGTAACCCATAGGTTTTTAAAGGGATCAAGGTAATCAAATCTAGGGGGAATCCTTAGGGCCCAACAAGATTAACAAATATTTATTTTTTTTAAAAATCATGAATGGGACTTTAAAAGGAAGATCCCATTTTAATACTTGCCTAAAAACCCAAAGGATCCTTCTTCTAGTTTTTATCTAAAGGGGGAATTTTCTAGAAACCCCAACTTTTTGATTTTCCAACGAAAACACTTCCCGGGTTTGGACAGAATCAAAAATCACCACACAAGCATCTGGAAAAAACATACATACATCCCAAACAGGGCCAAATAGAACAATACACCAACAATTAAAAAGATTTAAAAAAAAAACTACGCATTGCTACGATCAAAACCGTCGCGAAAACACACTAAACGAGCTACGAAAGATCGAATAAAACCCTAAGGGAAAAATTTGTTTTTTATAAAAAGGACTTGATTTTTTATTATTTTTTTAACTATTTTAAAAAGGGGATAAGGTATTTTCAGAGAAAAAAACCCAAGTTAAAATTAATTCAAATTTAAATATTGGACCCTCAAAACAAAAGTAGAACTAATCATATTTTATATAAAAAAAAAATTTTGCATATTTTTAAAATCGATTTTTAGGATTTAACCAAAAAATTACAGAGCTATTAACATGGTTTTAAAAGATCATTTAAAAAAAAGGTTATGCCAAATACAAACCCAAAACGCAATTTAAATTTAAACAATAAAAATCTAAAACGGAAGTTTAATTTTAAACCCAAAAATTTAAAGATTAAACGGGAAATTAAAAAGGCATTAAAAAATTATTTTTTTTAAAAAAGTTTGCAAAACCCAGATTGTTTTATTTTTTAAAAACATTAAAAAAAACCAAGAATCAAACCAAATTTTAAAAGGGACAAAACGGTTTTTAAAACGAATATTTTATGAGCAAAAAGAATTTCTTTACCCTTTTTTTAAAAAATAAAAATGAATTTTCCAAATTAAAAAAATTACCAAAATTTGGGGGGCCTTTTTTTGCAAAGCGGGGGGGAGGGCTGAGGGCGGGGCCCGGGCCCGAGGGGCCCACGTTCCCCCCGGGGGGTGGGTCCCTGCTGCTCCTCCTGAGGGTGCCGGCGGCGGGGGGGGGGGGGGAAAAACCCCAAGGGAGGGGGGGGGGGGGGGGATTTTTGGGGGGGCTGGTGCGGCTGGGGTTTTTGGGGGCGGAGGGCCACGTTTGGGCTGCGCGTGCTGGGGGAATGCTGGGCCGGGGGGGTGGAGGCCTGTTGGGTGGATTGGCCCGGGGGGGAAAGGGGAAAAGGAACTGGCGGCCGCACGGGCTCCGGGCCCCCGCCGCGGGGGGGGAAGTGGCTGGGCCGGCCGCGGGTTTTGGGGGGCCCAAAGTGAGCGCTCGTTTGGGCGGGCCCCGGGAAAAAAAAGAGGGGGGGGAAAGGCGGGGCGCTGGGGCTATGGGCCCTGGGCCTGCCGCGGGGGAGAGGGGGGAAAAGGGGATGGGAGTTGGTGGGCGGGGAGAAAAGGCCCCCGGGCCAGTTTGGAAAAAAGGGAGAGAAGGAGGGGGTTTTTGTTTTTTTTTTTCTTTTTTCATTTTATTTAAAAAGCTCTTTGCAAAACCATTTTTCCAATTGTTTTTTTTTAATTTTGGAACAGGGTAAAACCCAATACAAAAAAACCCAAATGCAAGGGCCCATGTAGCTCAAAAAAGAAGCTAACCTGGGAAAATTTTTTTATTTCAATAAAAAATTTTTAAATTTTTCCCTAAAATTCTCAGAACCCCAAAAAAATAAAATTTAAATAAATTTAAATTCTATTTTAAAAAAGAAAAATTTTTGGGGGTTTTTAACACCATGGCAAAAAGGGAAAATTTTTTAATTCCATGTCAAAAAAATCAATTTAGCTTTATTTCCCCAGGAAACAAGGTCTTTTTTCCCACCCAAAGATTTTGAAACAAGGGTAGGTTTTATAAAAATTTCCCCCAGGTTTAAAGGTTTTTAAAGCAATTTTTTTTAAAGCAGAGATAGAAAAAACCAAAAACCTTCCTCTTGTTAAAACAAAACATGGCAGGGTTTAAACCCATCACCCCTTTGCTTTTTTAAAAAAAAAAGGGGGAATTACTAAAAAGACTCCAAGTAGATATGGGTTTTTAAATTAAACTTTAAAAGGGAAATTGCAACTTAGAAATTTTGGAGAAGCTAAAAAATTTTTTTTTCCCCCAAAAACGGTGAGCAACCCCAATTCCGAACTTTTCTATTTGCCAAAGCTAAAACTAACCAATAGAGGTAAAGAAAGTTTTAAATTTGGGGGTTTGGTCATACCTGCCCCGGGAAAGAAAAAATTTTTGGATCCAAAATCCAGTTTCTCAAAAAAACAATCCCAAAGAGAAAGTCCCATTGATACTCTATTTTGGTTAACCAGATCCGTTTTAAAATGATCATAGGTTGTTTTTTGGGGGGAAAACCAAATAATGACTCGACAGGGGAAACCTCTGTTGGAAATTTTCTCCCCCTGAGGGGTTCCCTTCGGTTTGGGGGTTCCCCCCAATTGTATGGGGGGCCAAACCCCTCCTCTTGTCCTTTTTTGGGGGAAGTATCCTCAGATTGGTGGGAGTTTCCCGGGAAAGAGCTCCCCTTACAAATTTTCTTTGTTTTTTGAACATTTTTAACTTTTTTGGGTTTCTTCTCTTCTAGAAGAAAAGGGACACAAGGGCAAGACAGGAAGAGTTTTTGTGTGAAGAGTGGTTTTCTATTTGCTTTTTGGGGAAATTTGATTAAGAGAAGTTTTGATGAAAGACAAGAGATCCTTGTGGACTATTTAAGAGCAGCACCTACTTCTCTTTGAAGCTAAGAACTTCTCTTGAATTTAAAGAGGAAAAAAGAAAAAAGGGAAAAGGAAAGAGGTTTGATCAAACTGAATTCTTGTTGAGGTGTAAAGGAAAAGACCCCACTCCTTGCAGGGTTTTTATGGGGAAGGTAGGGGGCAAAAAGGGGGTGCAAGGGAGTGGTCGGCCCGACCCCCCCTTTGGGGAAATGCCTTGGGTGCCATGATCACATTTCTAGGGGAAACCCCCTTTACACAAAGCAAAAGAAAAGAGGAGGAGGTGACATAAAGTGGTGGGGCCATCCCTTTAAAGTAGAGATTCCACTCATTTTTTTTCCTCTTGGCTTGGTAAAAAGTGAGAGATGTGATATAAGTAAATCAAAAACTAAATTGTAAAGTATCAAAAATTCTCCCCCCTTTTAAAAAAAGAGAAAGGGGGGAAAAAGGGTATGTAAATGCTTTGGGGGAAAAGGGGGATTAAATGTGTTTTTTTTTTTCAAACCCATGACGGGGGGAAGTGATGGGGTCATGATTCCCCACTTTGGACAAGGATAGTGGGAAGACAAGGATGTGCCCAGGTTAAAAGGGGATTGATGAAATTTTAAAGCATGACAAGACAAAAGGAGTCCCCCCAAAGCAAAAAACTAATTTGGAGTCCCACACTATATATGAGATGTTTGGCCCAAAGGGATGGGGGAGGGGGACAAAATGGATGGACAAATGGGTCATAGGGGGGCCGGGCCCCGACAACCAAATCCTCAAAAATTTTTTTTCCCTTTTTTTTTAAAGGACCCCTAAAAGATCCCTTGAAAAACCCAAACCCAAAAAAGGGGGTGGGGGGGGTTTGGTCGGCCGACCCCCAAAAATTGCCCACTTTTTTGCCCAAATTTTTAAAAGCTAATCAAATTTCCAAAAAGTTTTTTTAAAATCAACCCCTTTATTTTTTTTTTAAATTTAAAAAAAAAAAAATTTAAAGGGTTTGAAAATTTAAAAAGGGAAAAAAAGATAACAAACCGATTTCCCTTTGGGTGAATGCCCCCCTTTTTTTAAAGCCCTTTCGAGAGGCCTCTCCTTTTTGTTAAAATTCCTGGGGTGCACTTGATGACCCCGAAGGCAAAACCGTGATGTGGCCCCCTCTTTTGTTATAAAAACCTTTCCTTGGATTGGGGTTAAACCTTCTTGATTTTTTCGACCCGGGGCTTAGGAATGCTCTTTTTTTGCGGGATTTTGGAACCTTCTTTTCGGGGGTTGTCTTTGCAATTTTTTTTTTCAGTTTAAAACCTTTTGAAAGCACATTTTTACCTTTTATAAATTTGGGGAATTTGGGAAAAAATGGTTTTGGGCCCAAACGAAACTAGATGACTGCTTTGGTGGTTTTTGAGGGGGGCCCTTTCCCCCCCAAAATAAACGGGGACTTCCCGTTTTTAGCTCCCTTTAAAAAGATGACGAATTTGGGTTTGGAATGAAACTAAACTTTGGATTTTCACCAAGATATCCCTTGCGGCCCCCCGGGAAACCATATCGTTTAAATTCTGCCATTCGCAAGCAAACCCAAAATAGGGGGCCCAAAAGGTCCCCCCCAAAAATTTTTATCAAATGTTCCCTTTTGGTTTTTAAAGGTTGATCCCCAAATCCAAACCCCCGCAGAAGGGGGTGTGGAATGTTTGTTGCCTGATTGAGCACTTGATCGCCGGGGGGGGCCCGGGACCCTTCCTTCCCCATGATAAGGGGAAGTTTCGAAAAGGGATACCCCCAAAATAGGACAAAGGGTGGAGGTTTACCAACCCGTGTTGCCCCATTTTTCACTTTCCTAAATTTTAAAATCACCCTGGCTTCCCGAAATTTTTACCTTTTCCATGATGGAAAGATGCTGAAATTTTTTAGCAAATTGGGTTTTTTAACATTTTTTAAAACTCAATTGATTTTTAAAGGTGGGTTGTAAAGCAAATTCCGTTTCTCCCCAAAAGCTTTCAAGAACTTTATCAGGGCCCAATAAATTTTTCTATTTAAAAACCACCCTTTAATCTTTGTTTGCCCAAGAACAAGATTTTTTTAAATAAAGGGCCCGGGTTTATTGAAAAAAATTGTAATTTTTTGTAATTAAAAATTTTAACCCTTTCCATTACCTTGGTAAAAAGGGGGGGCGTAAATTTCCCAGTTTTCCTTGTTTTTTGGGGGTCGATCCCTATTGTTGCAAATTTTTTGTTTTTTGTTGTTTTGTTTTTGTTTTTTTTTGGGTTTTGTTGTTGTTTTTTTGTGTTTTTGTTTTTTTGTTGTTTTTTGTTTTTTTTTTTTGTTTTTTGTTGCTCGGCCCCGGATGATAAATTTCCCACGTCCTCCTTTTTGAAGTCTTGGGGAAATTTGGGTTTGCCCGGGTAAAATTTTGGTCAAATTTTTGGCCAACAAGACCCCCCAAGTTTAATTTTTGCTCGTCCAAAGCAAAAAATCAAACTTAGCTTGAGGGATGGGATTTGCAATTATGCTTCATATTTAAAAGAGTAAAAAGCCCTACAACAATCATACCCCTTTTTGAAAGGGAAAAATTTTAAAAGAAAAAAAAGACTCACCCAAAATTCCCTTTAAAAACCTTCATGGGGTTAAGCTTTTCCATGCCCTTGAGAGGTTGAGAGATAAAACCCAATTTTGACTTGAGCACTATTTTCTCTTTCTTTCCCCAATTTCAAATCAGATTTTTTCAGATTTTTTAAAAAAAACTTAGTGTTCCTCCCAAAATGGTATTTTCGAGTCGCTCATAAAAGGGGTTGATTCCTCACCAAGGCAATAGCAAAAGGTTTTCCTTCTTTCATTTCCCATCTCCCAAAAAACTTAAGTTTGGGGCTATAGGTTTGGAAACAAAGATGTACAAACCCCCCTTGGGATATATTGTAAAATCAAAATTTTCCGGGGCCCGGGAAAGAATCCCCATACTCTTAGATCAAAGATGTGCAAAATGGGGAAACAAACAAATTTTTTCCCAAAAATTTCCCATTTGTGGATTTATCCCCTTTCCCCAAAATTATTTTTAGAAAAAAGCTTTTGTTTATTTTTTTTATGATTTGAAATGCCATCCCTTCATTTTTTTTCAAAAGAGCTTTTTGGAAAAAGCCAAAGAAGAAAGGACTTAAAAATCCCTTGGGTTTTCATAATTTTTTTTGAAACTTTAAAAGACTTTTTGAAATCTCCCTGAAAACTAGGATTGCAAGAACATCACCATTCAAAATTTCACCACAAAATTTATATCAAGTCCCTTTGAAGCTATATGGGACCATAAAAAACATCAAATTCTTTTTATTTTTTTGAATGAAACCAGAAAAATGAGGGTGTTTTAAATGCCCCACCAAGTCCCCAACAAAATACTTGAATGCTTTTCAAAACAACTTGTACCTTTCTTTTGTTTGGATTTGAGGCATGTCATATAAGTGGGGGTGCATCAACTTTATGTTTTTAAAAAATCAAGTATGTTCAACTCATTTCCCTTTGCTTGCAAAAAACTCCCTTTTCCCTCAGTGGGTTTGGGGGAAGATATCGGCCAATTTTATCATCCCTTTTCCCCCAAACTCCCCTATTTGAAAAAAACCCCTTCAATTTTATGATCTCTAATAAAAGAGTTGGGCATCAATATGCTTTGTTCTTGAGTGTTTGAAAACCCAGTTGTTGGGTTTGCTTGATTGCACTTTCAAATTTTCACATAGCAAATTTGGCCCCCCTTCTTGGGAAATTTTACTCCAAAACATTTAAAATTGCTTTTATCCCCAAAATATTTGTGCACCAAAAACTCCCCGCACTAATTTTATTCGGGTTCGGCGGTAGAGAGTTTCCACACTATTTTGCTTCTTTGATGACCATGAACCAAAGATCTTCCCCAAACAATTGACAAGTGCCCGTGTGCTCTTCCCTTTCTATCTTGCAACCCCATAGTCCAAATCGGGGTAAACAAAGGGAATTCAAAAGTTTTTTATCCTTTAGGGTACCACAACCCAACATTTTGTCTATGCTTCAAAAAATCTCAAAAATCCTTTTTTGTGGATTTTCAAAATGACCTCTCTAGGAGATGCTTGAAACCTTTTCACACATGCCTACACTAAAAATGACAAAAACCCGGTCTTGAAACGGTCCCCATAAGCAAGCTAAAACCCAAACATTTTATCTATATATCTTTTGGGTCTACCCGTTCCACTAGCATCACCATCCCCCAAAATTTCCCTTTGTTTTCCCCTGGGGGTACTAAAAACTTTTTCTTCTCTATATTGAACTTTTTGAGCATGTCCTTGATTAAATTGCCCCTTTACTAACAAAAGTTCCATTTTTTATTTGGTTTTTACTTGAAGAAACCCAAGGAAAATAACTAAATTCTTTTAAGAATAGGAAAATCTCAAACTCTTTTGGGGCCCTATTTTTCCCAAATTTTTTTCACAAAAAATCTTGATTTGGGTTTAACCAAAGAAATGTCAGCCACATAATTTGCAACACAAACAAAATCCCTTTTCCCAAACTTCCCTTTTTGAAATTTTGGGGAGTTTTCAACCTTCCCATGAGAATCCCCTTTGAGAGGGAAAGCCCCCCAACCTCTCATAACCCGCTCTAGGGGGCTTGCTTCAATCCATAAAATGCCTTCTTTAAAAATTTTTACACATTTTGGTTTTTTTTGTTTATCTTCAAAAACCCGGGGGGTTTTCAACATATACCAATTCATTTATGTAAAACCCCTTAGAAATGCACTTTTTTCAAAATCCATTTGAAAGAGCCCTTTATTTGTGACACAAAAAATAACCAAAGAACCTATTTCTTCTTTGCCTTTCCAAAAAGTGCATAAGTTTCCCCAAAATCAAAAAAACCCCCTACTTTAGTTACCCTTGTGCAACTATCTTGCTTTGTTTTTTTCCACTACAAATTTGAAACAAAAATTTTAACCCGCCAAAACTGTGGTAAAAAACCCCCAAAAAAGTTGCAAAAAAACCGGAATGACAATGGTAGAAAAGTGTTGCGAGGGGTCGCAAGACAAACTATGGCAAGAAGTTGTTGCAACGTTTTTCTGTGTAGTGTTCAAATTCAGAAAAGTTTAACCAACACTTTTGGGGGGTGCAACCTTTGTTTTTTCCCAAAATTTTCATTTTTGGTTTAAAAACATCCCAAAACAACGCTTGAGACAATTTTCTAGAACAAGCAATTCAATTTGGGTCATGTCGTGGCAAATGGTACAGTCCCCAACGATGATGAGGGTTTCAAAAACAAGTATCACAACACCAAGATAGTGGGCAATCGGTTATCACAAAAACCAAGAACCGTGGGAACATGTTGATTCCCCCGCCCAAGAAAAATGTTGCTATATGACTTTGCTATTGCTATGTAGAACGGTGTGGCAAGTCAGGTTGTTTTCCCAACACCAAGAAAAGGGGGCAACATGGGTTTATTTGCCCCGCCCCAAAAAAGTGTTTCTATTAAAGTGACTTCGCTATTTCCAAAAGTTAAAAACTGGTGGGGAAGTCAGGTTTTTATCACAAACCAAAAAAATGAAGGGAACATGTTGATTTTCCACGCCCAAGATAGTGGGTTTCTCTAAAGTGACTTCCTTTGCTACAAAAAAAACCCTTTTGGCCAAATTTATTATGTCGCAACAAATAAAAATTGGGGGCTACATGGGCAGATGCTATTACCCACGAAGGGAATGTGCGTTTCTAAAAGTAAAAATTTTTCCCCACTAAATTTTGGGTTTCAAAAATTCTATTTTACAAAACCATTTGTTTTGGGAAAAACCCCCAGGTAAAATTTCATCGCCATTTAATAATTCCCCGAAATCAAAAAATTAAAATGAGCAAATCAGGAAAAATATATATAGCCACTTAAAAGAGAATAACAAAACCCTGCATTAAATACCCAAACCCCAAACCCCTTTTAAAAATAGTAAAGTCGTAAAACCCCAAAGACAAATGGTCTCATGAAAAATTTGGAAGATAACAACAAAGTTTTTTAAAATTTTTTACTCTGTTTCATGACATCTCAAACTTTATCTCAGCACTTTCCTTTTTTTTTCATGACCCCAAAACCCCTCCAGTTAAACAGTTTTCCCTTTTTTTTCCCGCGGGTCCCCTTCTTGTTTTTTCAAAGTTTTCCCTCAATTATTTTGTACTCACAAATTGGTAATAGTCCGGGTTCCCCTCTTTGTGAAGTGCTTGATTTTTTTTAAATTTCTCCGGTGTTGGGGCACATTTTCCGCTGCACCCCCTCTTAAACCCGCAGGTAGTTGATTGTTTTGGGAAATAAACCCGGTTATTTTTAAAAAAAACCAAAAAAATTTCATTCCCAAAAAAATTAACATACACCCCTTTCCAAAGCCTAGTTTATGAACAATGAAAAATTTTTGAAAAAAAAAATTAACCCGCTCTACTGTTTCTTTTCAAACTCAATTTTTTGTTTTTGGGTTTTCCTCCGAAGCTCCTAAGGTGGCCCCGGGCCTTCCCCTTTTTATCAGCTGCTATTGCATTTTTACTTTTGGGTTTAAACCCGCGAAAAACTCATTATTACTGGGTTTTTTAAACTTTTTACCAAAAAACCTTTAATGAAACTTGAGCCCCTTATATAAGGCATGACTACATTTAATATGCAAGGTTTAAAAACCCACCTTACAAAATATTAAACCCGGTTGATGCTCTATGCCCGGGGCTTCTAGCACTCTAGAAACTCTTTCCTAAGCTCCCTTTTTTGTTTATCTCCCCCAGCTTCAAGTGCTTCTTCCCCCCCTCACGCTTTTTTTCTTTCCCTCACAAAAGCTTGTTTTCTTTTTTCTCGACTTCCATTTGAGAAAATTGGCCTTGGGTTGTTCTTGGGCCCCCTATTTTAGGGCCCTTTGCTCTTCTTTTTCTTTGGGGTGATCTGTTTTTAGAACGGGCATATTCCTCATTTTGTTTTTTACATTTGCGGGCCTTTTTACTTGGAACCTTTTCCCAAAACCCATTGCTGTAACCTTGGGTGATTTTGCATCAAATAAATTTCCTTGTATGTTTTCTGGAAAAAAATGGTTTCTCTCTGTTGAAGGGAAAAAAGTGCTCTTTTTAGTCTACTTCCTTGTTTTTAAAATTTTGGGGGCCAACAAATTTTTTTGACACCAGAATTGGTTTGTCGAGAAATATTCCGCGAGATGCTTTACGTTCAAACAGTAAATATATGAATTAAATTTTTTAAAGGAAATTAAAGCCGAGAAAAGGGGGTTTGGGTTTCAGTCTAACTATATTCTGGAGATTACATTGAAGGGGGTATTTGGCCAAGCTATTTTAAAGGGAAAACTACATGTCCCCGGGTGGGAAAAATGAAGCTTTTTTGATTGGGCGTGCTTGGATCCATGCAAAAAAGGGAAAGGGAAACAAAACCCCTTTTACTTCCCCCTTTCCGGGGAAAATTTTCAAAAAGGGAAACTTTTGAAATTTTGACGTTCAAGAATTCTCGGTTTGGGCCAAAAAATATTTTTTTGTAATCCTTTAGCACATGGAGGATTTAAAAAAAAGGAGATATACGGCATGTTTTCACTTTACATCCGAAGGAAAATGCAAAGAAAAATCAAGATAAAAACACATATAAAGAGGGTCAAAAGGATATATGTCATATACGTATATGTATATACAAAGGGTTTATCCAGATATTTAAAAACTTTTAAGGGCAAAAACACATCTCCCAAATTAAATTTTTGGGAAAAGGGCCAAAGACATCCCAAAACCCCATTGGGCCCCAAATGCAAGGGATTGGCTCTCTAAAAAGGAAATTGTGGGAGTAAAGTATATTTTATTATTTCCTTTTTTTTTAATACTGAGTTTTTTTTTATTCGGGTTAAAACCCCCAAAATCATACCCACGGGATAAAAAATAAAAACCCTTGGCCCTTTTAAAAAATCATCTCTCAAAGATCAATACAACCGCCCCGTGCCAACTCGGGGGTCCCTTTTTTTCGTGTCGTCGAGTTTTCGAGAGGGAAACTCATCTATCAAACCCCCGTAAGTCTTTACAACCTTGTTATCATGCTATATCATGCGGGGGATTTTTAAAATTGAAAGCAATAAATAAATTTTTTTTTATTTAATTTTTCGGCGGTGGGCTTTTTTTTGATAATCGAGAAGTCTTTTTTTTAAAATTTTTTCGTACAAGTGTGCCCCTGCGGGGGGTATTTTCTTTATAAGTTTAGTATAAGTAAGATATTTCGGCTCTATCAGATTTGGAAAGATCTAAAAATTCATTAAGTTATCATGTTGCCTGTTTTTTGATACCTTTTTATAAATTTTTAACACCCCTTTTTTTCCCAATCTAGATTGATACGGGTTTGGGCTTTTTTCATCTGTAGATTCAAACTATTTTTGTAACATTTTTTGCTTTCATGTTTTTTTCTACAAACAGATCTATTATTCATGATAGCCAATTAGTTTTAAAAACTAGATTCAAATTTTTGCGGGTTTTAAGCATCCATCCATTTTTAAACTTTGATAACGCCTTTGGAAACGTGCGACAGATGTAGGGCTTTAAAATTAGTTTAATCCATGTTTGCTTACGTGTTTCCTTCATCGTGGGCCCCTTCGGCTAAATTGGGCCGAGCTTTTTTATACTTTTAACCCTTTTACTCAATTGGATTTTGTTTTATTTTCCCTTTTAGTTTTTTATAAACTATCACTATAATGAATTGCTTTCCCTTTTTTTTCCCGAGTAGATCTTATAACTATAAAAAACCGAATTAAATTTTTTAATCTAGATTGTCACGTTTTGCGGGTTTTTATGCATCTATCCATGTTTAAGCCTTTTTTTTTTTATGACGCTGGGTGTCGTGCGACAGATGCGGCTTTTTGAATTTTTTTTAATCATGCTTGTTACGGGGTTTTTCCCCTTTATCATGGACCCCCCAAATTTGGGGGAAATTTCCCCGTTTGGTTATTCTTTTAAATTTAAAAAAAAAATCAATTGTGATTCATTCGCAATGTTTTTTCCCCCTGCAAGCATTTTTCGGGAATTTAAGCTTCCCCGTTCTACGTACTTTTTTTTTAGGGCCCAATCAAACCCATAAGATCTTGGCAGAAAAGCTTTTTAAAAGCGTATGTCGTTTTTAAGTGGCTTCAAGGGGCCTACATTATGGAAAAATGTCGGTTTTCACCTGGGCATTTCCAGTTTGTATCAATGATTTTCATCCCTTTTTTTAGTTCAGGTCAAACGACTGACATGTTTTTAAAATTTAAAACACCCGACACCCAAAGAAGCCAGCTTTTCCGGCTTGCTGTGTGTGAGACGCAACCCCGTCACATTTTTTCGTCAAAAAAATTTTTCCTTTGACACATAAAGACATTCGAAAATGCTTTTTTTTTTTTTTTTTTTTTTAATTTTTTTTTTTTTTTTTTAAAAAAAAAAAAAAATTTTTTTTTTTTTTTTTTTTTAATTTTTTTTTTTTTTTTTTTTTTTTTTTGTTTTTTTTTTTTTTTTTTTTTTTTTTTTTTTTTTTTTTTTTTTTTTAAATTTTTTTTTTTTTTTTTTTTTTTTTTTTTTTTTTTTTTTTTTTTTTTTTTTTTTTTTTAAATTTTTTTTTTTTTTTTTTTTTTTTAAATTTTTTTTTTTTTTTTTAAAAAAAATTTTTTTTTTTTTTTTTTTTTTTTTTTTTTTTTTTAAAAATTTTTTTTTTTTTTTTTTTTTTTTTTTTTTTTTTTTTTTTTTTTTTTTTTTTTTTTTTATTTTTTTTTTTTTTTTTTTTTATTTTTTTTTTTTTTTTTTTTTTTTTTTTTAATTTTTTTTTTTTTTTTTTTTTTTTTTTTTTTTAAAAAACAAAAAAAAAAAAAAATTTTTTTTTTTTTTTTTAAATTTTTTTTTTTTTTTTTTTTTTTTTAAAAAATTAAAAATTGGAAAAAGGCATATACTTTATTTTGGGGAAGGTTTTAAAAAATTTCACTAGAGAATTTGCCATTTCAACTTTATGGGGATTTCCCCTGGCCAAATTCCTCTTCCCAGATCGGCTCCCAATTTTCCCCATTAAAAAGTTTAAAAATGAAAATTTGAAAAACCCCCAACCTCTTTATTTCCTTCATTAACTAAAAAGGGTCTATAATTTTTTTCATAGGTTTTTTAAAAACAATTTTCCCCAAATTTTTCCCCCTTTTTTTTTAAAAAAATTTTTCCCCAAAAAAAACCAAAATTTTTTCCACAATTTTTATTGAAATAAGAAAGGAAAAGGGTAAATGGGTGGAAGAAAATAAAATTTATTAACCTTAAAAATAAGGCTTCCGGGTTTTTCATTCCAATCAAAATTTTTTCCCCGCCCCTTTCCAAAGAAAATTTTTAGGCAAAAAGTTTTTTTTCCCTCTTTTGTTGAAAAACAAAAAGAATTTCTTTCAATTTTTAAAAGGTTGTGGGTTTAAAAAAAAAAACCTTTCAAGCCCTTCCCAAAGTTTTTTTTCCTTTTTAAAAATTAAGTATTTTTCAAAAATTTCCCCGGGAAAAATTGCCCAAAATTGGCTTTTATTTTTTGGGGTCTTGTTTTAAAGGAGCAAAACTTTTCACCCGGCCCACGTGCCCCTGTACCTTTCCCCTTTGCACTTTTCCCACATGTACGTGCAACATACAAAGAAAAACAATATATGTTCTGTTAACCCGTGAAACCTAATTGGGCCTTTCAAAAAAAAGGTTTTTGAAAAAAACAATTACCCAAAAACGTCCCCGATGCTTTAAACCCCCCCGAACCCCCTGACTTTGGGCCCCTCTGTTGGAGGGTTGGATTTCTGGCTACACTTGACTGACTAATTTCATTTTCCTTTCATATGCCTCTTCACCAAAATAAAACTTTTAAATTAAAATTGGGCAGTAAAATGACTGAAAAAATTAAAAGAGGGTTAAATTACCGATCTCGTCTAATAAATCCTTGGGTCTCGTAAACCACTCGGTATAAACCCTTTTACTGTATCATTTTCCCGAAGGGTATCCTTCAATTCCGCAACCATGTAAACATGAAAAGAATTGGAAATTTAAAAATAATTAAAAAAAGGTTAAAAAATTATGGACAAAATGTAAAATTTCACTTTCCTTTGCCTTCGCCCATTTTCATGCCGTTTCTTCAAGCCATGACTTGGAATTTTATCAACTGGCTCATTTTTGAAGTCCCTTTATGAATTGGGACTTGGGTTTGGGACTTTTTTTTGGTTTAAAGTTTACAGTTTAGGGCGGGGAATTTTTAGTTTCCGGGTTAGAAAAAATCTTAAATTCACACTCCTCCCTCTTTCTAATATCATATTAAACTGAATGTGCTCTTTTCAATCTCTACTAGTTTTACATATTTTTACGTTTCGTTTTTATAGTATAAGAAATCCCTCAAAGAGTACCCAAAACATCCTTCATTGTTAGCAAGTTTCCAAAGGTGAGATCGATCCTTTTATATCCTTTTTAAATTTCCCTTTTCCCCTTTTGGTGCCCCTTGGAGGTCAATTTACAAGACCACATTTCTTCTTGTTTCGGCGTCAAATCAACCCTGACATATGTTGATTAAGGGGAAAGAATATGAATATAATTGCGAGCATGATAAAAATGAAAGACAAAAACAACATACTTATTTCAATAGTGATATATACTGAAAAATCAAGCCTCTAGTTTGAAAAAATAAAAAGCAAGGCTAAATCCTTGATTCCTGAACAAGAAGAAAATCATTAGTTTCAAGGATCTTATTTTGATAGAGACATGCCCACAAGTACAAGATGAAGGATGTGGGTGTTACCAGTGTCAGTGGTACGTACATATTTTGCAACTCATCAAATGGCTTGAAACCCTGTGATTTTGCACTGATATTAGAGTATTGACGGCCGTCGCCGTCTGAGTCGGTGTGGTCGGAGGAAGCATGGTGACTCGGCGTCCTCTCCTCGTCGGCGAAAAGCGACGCCGAGGCCCCACGACCACGATTCATCGTCTTGTTTGCTCCCGGTGGCCTCGTGTATGCTTGGGTCACCGAGGATCGATGACTCCGCGTCGTCGCCGATGATGGATGACTCCGTGTCATCTCCGTTGTCCCTTGAGCTGCCGGGGAGGTCTCCATATCCTTCCCTTGTAAACCCTAACTGGCGGTTGCTTAGTCTAGGGAATAGATTAGTGGCGGCGCTAATTGCAATTTGGAGTGACAGGTCGAGAAGGGACGGAGATATCAGGGAGGCCGAAAAAGTTTCGGGACACAATGCGTGGGAAAAAATTGCCCGAGGAGAAAGGTAGCCTAAAATTTTCGACCTCTTTAATTTTGAAATTTCATTGAAAAATTGCCTGGGGAGAAAGGCAGCCCAAAATTTTCATTTATTTTTTATTGAATCAAAATTTAATCACATCGAAGGACCGAGGACGGCGACCAGAGGGGGGGGGGGGTGAATGGGAGCCTAAAAATTTCTCTCGAAATGTTCGGGCCACTCTTCCCAAAAACCAAACCCAGTTGTTGGGTGCTCAACCTCCCCCGAGCAACGCGAGCGGGGATTCAGACAAAAATGGAGAAATGAGAGCTCACCGGTAGTGGAGGAAAATCACCGAAAACCCCAAAACACAAGTTCTCAAACTCCTAGGGAAAAGAGGCAAGAACCTAGGAAAAAGGGAGAAAACAACAACCAACAGGGAGCTCCGAACCAGTTTCAGTCAAGACCTCCGGACCAATGGAAGTGGTCCGGAGCCTTTGGTTCAGTGCTTACCCAAGCACCTCCGGACTAGTCTGATGCTCACTCAGAAGCTATGCAGGGAGTGCCCAAGCTCCGGACCACTAGTCCGACGCTCAACGTCAGACTATAGGAAGTAGTCCGATGCTCACTCCAGCCTCTGCGCAGAACAACACAGCAAGCTCCGTAGCTCCGGACTTTGGTCCGACGTTGACCGTCGGACTAACGCACCTGGCCGACGCCCTTCGCTGCTTCACACGTTAGCTGGTCAAGTTCATCAGACCACTTGCAATGGTCCGGAGCTCGGGGAAAGTCGTCCGGGGTGGTCCGACGCTCTCGAGCAGAAACTCTAAAACCCGCAATAACAGTTTCCACTCCGCCAAATCTTCCCAAAACTCAACCAAATGATCACCAACTGCAACCAAACTTTGTAGGCATGATCTTAGTGCAGTTGGGGAGGCTATCCCGAAGAAATCATCGCTCAATTTGGTTTAGAGCAAAGGGAGGGGAAGAGATTTGGGAAAAGCTCAAGAACGAAGAACTCCACAAAGAAAATGCCCGATCTACGCACTCGTGAGGTTTGAGGAGAATTCCTTCAGTGCAAAGAAGCTCCTCACGAATACAAACATCTTGGTTCAAACGGATTTGCAAGAGCTACTTCCTACAAAGAGAAATCATCTCGGGAAAAGAGGGAGCAAAAGCAAAACGCGAAGAACACAAGCAAAACGAGGACACGATCAACAAAACGAAGCCACCATGGCTTACGGAGGTTACGACCTCCGATTCCTCGCAGCAAAACCAAGTTCTTACAAAGGTTGGTGAAACAACCTAGGGATCTCATGAACTAGAGAGAAAGAGAGAGGGGCAAATGATTAGGGTTCAAGAGATGGGATGAGGGATACCCTTCATCCCTACTTAACGGGCTTTGGCTATTTCCCAAAGACTCCCTAGATACATTGAGTGAACTACCTAGCCTAAGCATTGCAGTCCAAGCTCTGGAAAATATCTCCCACATTTTGAATAGACGGCCCCGCTTCCTGCCGGGAGTTGCCGTCGCCTCGACGCAACCTCCAGGATTCCTCCACGTGCCATTCCCGCTTCCACGGAAGCTCTGCCTAGGTTTTGAGGCCCAAACCCAGGAAACCCGCCACCGGTAGCTTTGGGCTCAACTACCGAACCCCAAGTTTTGCGGCCCAAACTCGGAAACCGACGCGGATGGTTTTGAGGCCCAAACCACCAAACCACTCGACGCGAGCCACCTTGTCTTCGCCCGGTCGGACTCCGAGTCCCCTGAGCCTCCGCTCGACTCGCGCATCCACCGTCTTGACTCGGCCGACTCGGTCTACCTCCATGTCTTCTCGCACTCGCCGGTGCCAAGTACTAGCCACCACAGCTAGTCCGCCGGCGCCCATGGTCCCTCAGTCCGAGCCCCGCTTCCGCCCTTCACCGCTCTCAGTCTATCGACACGGCAAGCCTCTACTCGACCTTCTCCACGCCATTGACCACTGTCATTAGGCATAGCACCTGCACACCACAAGCCGATAGACAGACACATATTTTCTTTCGCAAAGGGTTAGAATCAAGCCACTCAAACTGAACCGCTCAAGTGTTGGACAATCACTCATCATAAAACTGAACTACATGGGTACTTATCCACCATGTGTTCGCAATCTCCCTCTTGATGAGTGCATTGTCAACATAAGTGCATTTCAGATTTGAGACACATGGTAAAAGCTCTCCAAATGACCAAAAAGCTGTGAAAGCCAAAACGGGGTCACTTGAGAGAAGCAAAGCAAATCCAAAACTTGGTTCCCAAAGACATGGGCAACAGCTCGACTCAACCAAGCAAAACAAAGCTAGCCCTCAAGAAGAGGCAGAAAACGGACTCAACACTGCTAGCAAGAGCTAGATACCAATCACAGCTCTCAAAGCTCAGACTTTCAATAAAAACACTAGGGAGCTCAAAAGATACCAATTGAAACCACTTACGTCCCCTAATGCTCAAGAAGCAATCGAAACCTGTCGGAGCCAACAAAGCAAGCTAGACCTCTAGAAGAGGCAAAGGCTCAAGACATCTAGCAAAAGCACACTCAAGAAACCAAATGAGGGTGAAACAAGCCAAGCAAGGAGATACAAATTGGAAAACCAAAGCAGGCTAAAACTTAAAAGGCCACACATTCCAAAAACTCCCCCTTGACTAATGCAAGTATGAAAATGCACTATTTTCTCCCCCTTGTATGGATATGAGGATGAAATGCACAACTTCTCCCCCTTGTTGACACATGTAGCTCATCAAACATCAACACCTCAAGATCCGGCTACAAATGCCATGAAATGCAAAATGAGTGCAAAAAGCTTCAAACTTAGAGCTAAGACAATGAATAGATGCTCTAAGTGATGTGATCCTGTGAGAATAGGAAATGCTCTACGCGCCCAACAAAGACTCAAGATGAGCTCAAGATCTCTCTAAAGCTAGTTTGGAGAGCAAGTCATGTGAGAGCAAGGAATGGGTATCACCTCCTAGAGACAAATAGACAAGGCAAACAAGATAGGATCTATCTCAAAGCAATCTCATGTATATCAAGTAAAACTATCCCTAGCAAAGTTCATACAACAAGCCAATGACCCAACTGAATAAATTTTTCAAGTTTCAGAGTTTCGCAGCCAAATTTCAGTTTTAGGCACATTTAAGTTGTATGCGAGTGGTTGTAAGCAAAGTGATGCCACTGCTCACCAACCGGGCGAAGGCAAAGGACTTGACACACTGATTTTGGTCATACACGACACCGCTCAAGTATCGACCCATATGGGAAGCAGTCTCGAACACACGGTGAAGTGCTCACAATGCAGACTCAATTCGATCTTACCAAATCACAAAACAGAGAGCAATTTCATTTTAGATATTAATCATGGTGCTCAAAGTTAGTGAATGAAACAATGAAGAGCCATAGTTACAAGGTATATACAAGGCAACCAAGAAGGATCTTCAAAAGCCTACACATGCTAGTGCCATTTCAGAGGTGACATGGGGAATTTAAATTCAGTTTTAAAGCTTTTCTAACTTAGCTCTATTGCAAATCTATAGATAAAAAAGAGTCTAAGTTAGGCAACACCATAGACACATAAAGCACCTCAAACAGAGCATAGATTCATTATATCGGCTATAAGTATGAAGCTTGAAATGAACTATGTCACAAATGTAAATGAGATGCACAATGCAATGACACCAACTAACACTAACAAGACACCAAATAAGAAGAAAGACAAAGAAAAGACAAAAAGACCCAAAGAGAACTATGATACACAAAACTTTCCTCCTCTAAAAAGGAAAGCAAACACCCAACTCGCCCTGAAGGCGAGAAAACGTAGCTTGATCCAAAGGCTTTGTAAGAATATCCGCAAGCTGGTTGTGGGTCTTGACATGCCGGAGGTCAATGTCACCCTTCTCATAATGATCTCGCAAGAAATGAAAGCAGACCTCAATGTGCTTGGTCTTTGAAGGAAGCACATGATTTTTAGCCACACTAATTGCACTCGTGCTATCGCAAAGCAGAGACACCTTAGTAAGCTCAAGACCAAAATCTCTCCAAGTGGCAATCATCCAAATCAACTGAGAGAAACAGCTAGCCGCGACAACGTACTCAGCTTTGCACGTCGACTGTGCCACACTAGACTGCTTGCGAGAAGACCAAGAAACCAAAGAAGACCCGAGAAACTGGCAAGTCCCAAAAGTGGACTTCCGATCAAGTCGGCAACCGGCAAAGTCAGCGTCAGAATAACCACAAAGCACAAGACAGGAAGAGGTGGAAAACCAAAGACCGAATTCGGGAGTGAAGCGCAAATACCTCATGATGCGTTTCACCGCCTGCTTGTGCGAAGTCCAAGGGGACGCCTAAAAACGAGCACACAAGCAGACGACGAACTGAATGTCCGGCCGGGTCGCCGTCAGGTACAGAAGCGACCCGATCATGCTTCGATACTCGGTCTGGTCCACTGCCTCTCCTTCCTCGTCCGCATCCAAGGTAGTAGTAGTTGACATAGGCGTCAAGAGGGGCTTTGCCTCGCCCATGTCAAACTTCTTCAAGATATTCTTTGTGTACTTGCCTTGGTGCACAAACGTCCCTTCCCGGGTTTGTTTGATTTGCAACCCGAGAAAGAAAGTCAACTCTCGCATCATGCTCATCTCAAATTCCCTGCTCATAAGATCTGCAAACTTGGCAACAAGAGCATGAGAAGAACCACCAAAGATGATATCATCCACGTATATTTGGACAAGGAGAGTGTCTTTGCCTTGCTTGAGGAGAAACAACGTCTTATCTACCGATCCCATTTTAAAGCCCTTAGTAAGCAAAAAGGTTTTTAGCCTATCATACCATGCTCTAGGTGCTTGTTTCAAACCATACAAAGTTTTGTGAAGTTTGAACACATGGTTTGGAAACTTGGGATTTTCGAAACCGGGAGGTTGTTTAACATAAACTTCCTCCTCTATGTAGCCGTTTAAGAAAGCACTTTTAACATCCATTTGGAAGAGTTTGAACCCCTTAGAAGCCGCAAAAGCTAAAAGGATTCTAATGGCTTCTAAACGAGCTACGGGAGCAAAGGTTTCCTCATAGTCTATTCCCTCCTTTTGTCAAAAGCCTTGAGCTACAAACTTAGCCTTGTTGCGCACTACCACCCCATCTTCACTTTGTTTATTTTTGAAAACCCATTTGGTACCTATGGGGTGGCAACTAGGTGGTGGCGGAACTAAGACCCAAACGCAGTTTCGCTCAAAGTTTTCTAACTCCTCATGCATGGCATTGACCCAATCCGGATCCATCAAAGCGTGTCCAACATCTCGGGGCTCAAAAGATGCGACAAAAGCTGAATGAGCATAGTAAGAGAGATAGGACCTAGACCGCGTGACTCGACGGTCGATGTCGCCGATGATGTTCTCGGCGGGTGCTACCGCTGGATGTGGCGGGGAGCCTTCCTGGACAAAGTGGCCTCCCCCTCGATAGCAGCTAGAGCTCCCTCAGGTGCGATGGGCACCGAGTGAGGAAGCTGCTCGAACAACCCCCATGTAGAAGAAGTAGTGGGGTCGGGACCGTGAGCCAAAGTGGATGTCACAGGGTCGGTGGGGGCAGCCGGTGGAGTCGGCTCGAGATCACCCCAATCGGCATCGTCCTGCTCCTCCTCCACAAAGATGCTGGTGTTCACCTCATCATCACCTGCAAGCTCAAAAGCAGTGGAAACACAGGGCATAGTTTCATCGAATGTAATCTCACAAGTCTCCATCACTCGGTTAGTCTCAAGGTTAAGTGCACGATAAGCACGAGAGTGAATAGAATAACCAAGAAAGATACGTCAGAAGACCGCGACTCAAACTTGTCCAACTTACCACCCTTTTTGAGGATGAAGCACCGGCACCCAAACACCCGTAGGTGGCTTACCTTGGGTGGTCTCCCAAATCGCAGCTCATAAGAAGTCTTTTTCTTAAAAGCTCGGAGAAAAATGCGATTGGAAACATAGCAAGAAGAACTGAGTGCTTTGGCCCAATACCGCTTAGGAGTCCTATGCTCATCGAGCATCGTCCTGGCCATCTCAACAAGGGTCCGATTCTTGCGCTCAACAACACCGTTCTGCTGCGGAGTGTGAGGTGAGGAAAACTGATGGTCGAGTCCCAAGGAAGAACAAAGAGATGCAAAGTGAGCATTTTTGAATTCTGTGCCATTGTCACTGCGGATAGCTCTCATGGCATTCTTAGGTAGCTCATTTTGCAATCTCAAAATCAGATCTCGAACCAAAGGAAAGGCCTCATCCTTACTCTCCAAAAAGAACACCCAAGAGTATCTCGAGTAGTCATCAACAACTACAACAACATACCACTTCCTCCATCCGACCTGACCCGAGATGGACCAAATGTGTCCATGTGTAAGAGCTCGCCGGGTCGAGTGGTCATGATCTCAGTAACAAGAGGATGGGAAGTGGCAACCATCTTGCCATGCCTGCAAGGATGGCAAACCAAATCCTTTTTGAACTTTAGCTTTGGCAATCCTTGGATAAGGTCCATTGAGCTAAGCCTTGCAAGCAAGTCAAAACTCAGGTGTCCCAATCTCCTATGCCACTTCCAAAGCTCGGAAGAAGAACCGGCAAGAAGACAATGAGAAGGTCTGGAAGAGATAGAAAAATCCACACGAAAAACGTTCCCGAAGGGTAAAATCCGGCAAACAAGCTCACCACGAGAGTCCAAAATCCGAGAGAGGTTTGGCTTAAAGCTCACCTCAAAACCGTCATCAAGGAGTTACGAAACCGAAAGAAGGTTAAAATGCAAATTCACAACCAAAGCAACATCCTTGAGGACAAAAGAAGAGTTCACTCGGATCGACCCTCGGGAGACAACCTTACCTTTACTCTTGTCCCTGAATGTGATATACTCTATGTAGTGCACGGGGTTGAGGCTGTAGAACCACTTGGCACTTCTGGTCATATGGCGTGAGCATCCGGAATCCACAAGCCAAGTCTCCTCCAGTCCTCCTTCCTACATCAATAAAAAGACATAGGGTAAGAAAACGGACCAACACTGGGGTTAGTAAACTATGAAGGATACTAGTGTTGTCCCACTTGCCCAAAGAATGGGTTAGGAGAAAAACCAAACATCTCCTGCCCCACGGGAGGATGGCGATCACCACGATGGGGAAAACGTGGTCCGCTAAAGAAGGGTGGAGTGAAGCCACCGCCACGTGGCTCGTAGTCGTATGGGTCACGACCGGTACCCCACCGGGCACGACCACCTCGTGGTCTCGCCTCCTGAGGCCTAGCACCTTGAGGCATTGTACCTCTAGGCCTAGTAGTGGGCCTCCGAACTTCCGGTTCACACACCCCAACTGGTGGGTGGTACATGTCCCGGTTGTTCACCTCAAACTGCCTCCGATCATCTCTCTTCCTCCTATAGCAAAACTCAGCCAAATGCCCATCCCACTCACAATACTCACAATGGTACCTTACCGCACTCTTGGTAGGCACTCTCTTGTTGGGTTGGGTGACTCTAGCTTTCTTAGGAAGGGGATCACTAGAGATGTTTGGCATTGTGTCAAGTGGGTTGCGAAGATGGTTCAGTTTGGCAATCCACACTTGCTTCTGTAGAGTGGTTTTGGGTGGCTCTTCAAACACACCATCTCTCATAGAAAACTTAGAGGGGTTGGCAGGCTTAGGTGGAGTGATCTTGGTAAGCTTGGGAGTTGTGGTGGGTTTCTCATTCTCGCTCAAACCACTGCACTCACTAATCTTACCGAACATGCTATCATCCTTCCCACCTATAGCAAAGCCTACTCCCGTGCTGCCAGCCCTTTTGCATTGGCTAAGCATCATCCCCAACTACGGCTCTCGGCAAGACACCCAGCTCAAGATGGACCGAAGGTATGTATTTTCTTCCTCGGTACGCATCTTGTCATGTCTGCACGACGCGATCTCAAGCTCCAAAGCCTCAAAGCGATCCGAATCTCTAGTGCTATCTGAGCAGACCTTCTCTAACACAGTGATCCTAGCATCCTTCTGTGCCAGCTTAGAACGCAAGCCTAAGCAAGACTTGCACGCACCAAGTAAGCTAGGCCTAGCCTTCAGCTCACTGACCTCCTCAAGTAGAGTGCCATACTTGTCCTGGAGAGTGACAAGATCAGACATGTGAATGGCACAAGTATCACACTCTACCTCCTTGGTAACCAACACAGACACCTTAGAAAAATCTAGCTCATGAAGAGCGCTAAGGTACTTCGCCTTAAAGTCGTTCCTCTCACAAGCGGCACGCTTGAGCAACACATCCTGACTCATCAAGGTGTCGTTCGGAGACTCAAGCTCGAGAGAGAGGGACTCGACGGTGGGTGATACCTCGGGTGTGTCAGAGTCATAGTCATAGTCGGGGCCATCCTTGCGCTTGCCGACCTTGCCTTCTTCAATCGCCATGGTGCAAAAGCCACCGTGCTTGGCGTCGGCGTAGAAGCATAGGCCGTTGAGCTTGTCCTCAACCTTTCCCTTCGACTCATCATCGCTTGAAGAAGCACCTCCGTCGGAGGAGGCATCGATGTCGCTGAGGGAGGCGAGGAAGGCTTGGTGCTTGGCCTTCACCTTGTCGATCACCTTCTTGGAGGACCTCGGTGGTAGCCACCCTTGGGCTTGTGCTTGTCCTTGAAGTGGTGCTTGCGCTTGTCCTTGCGCTTGGTGAAGTCACCCGCAACTTTCTTGGGGCAGTTTTCGATGAAGTGATCCTCATCACCGCAACAGTAGCACCCCTTGGCCGAGCCACTACGCCGACGATTCAAACGGTTGTTGTGAAACCATGGGAACATGGTGATGACCAAAGCCATCTCATCATCTCCAAGAGCCTCCACTTGATCCTCTGTCACAGAAATCAAGGACAAAGCGAACAAAGAGTGTGAAGGGTCAGAGGAAGAAGAAGACGTATCGCCGGGGCTAGAAACCAACGCCATAGATGGTATCGACGAGTTTTCAAGCTTGGCCCGGGTTTGGTAGTCAATCTTTGAGGACTTGAGCTTGTTGAACAGCTCGTCCACGGTTAGGGCATCATAGCCCGGTGACTCCTGAATGGTAGCCACATTCATCTCCCACACCTTCCGATCAAGAGCATGCAAAAGCTTGATAGCCATCTCATGCTCATCATGTGGCAAGTTGGCTCGATTAGCACGCATCTTGTTGACGATAGATTGGAAGCGAGTGAACATCCCGTCAATAGATTTGCCGGCCAACTGAGAAAAGTTCTCGTACTCTCTACGGTATGTGTCGAAGAGTCTGGACTTGATCTGAGTGTTACCTTCATGATATCGCACAAGTGTTTGCCAAATCTCCCGTGCCGTAGTGAGACTTGAAACTCGCTCAAACTCAGGAAGAGATAAACTCAAGAAGAGAATGCTACGGGCTCTTGCGTTTGACGCATGTTGCGGGATTTGCAGCTCATTAATCCGAGCGCCAAGAACCACATAGTCAGCACTCTCACAAATCTCCCAATACTTCGTATCAAGCCCTTGGAGGTAAGCGGACATGCGCACCTTCCAATAGGCGAAGTTTGTTCCATCGAAGAACGGAGGTTTGCCAGCACCTCGCTCCATGTCGCCTTCGCGGATCAAGAACCGTGTAAGGTGGATTGATCCTTAACCGACTTTGATACCAATTGAAGGACCGAGAACGGCGACCAGAGGGGGGGGGCGGTGAATGGGAGCCTCAAATTTCTCTCAAAATGTTCGGGCCACTCTTCCCAAAAACCAAACCTAGTTGTTGGGTGCTCAACCTCCCCCGAGCAACGCGAGCGAGGATTCAGACAAAAACGGAGAAATGAGAGCTCACCGGCAGTGGAGGAAAATCACCGGAAACCCTAAAACACAGGTTCTCAAACCCCTAGGGAAAAGAGGCAAGAAGCTAGGCAAAAAGGGAGAAAACAGCAACCAACAGGGAGCTTTGGACCAGTTTCAGTCAAGACCTCCGGACCAATGGAAGTGGTCCGGAGCCTTTGGTCCGGTGCTTACCCAAGCACCTCCGAACTAGTCCGACGCCTACTTTGGAAAGTCCGATGCTCACTCAGAAGCTATGCAGGGAGTGCCCAAGCTTCGGACCACTGGTCCTACGCTCACCGTCGGACTATAGGAAGTAGTCCAGTGCTCACTCCAGCCTCTACGCAGAACAACACAGCAAGCTCCCTAGCCCCGGACTTTGGTTCGACGCTCACCGTCGGACTAACGCACCTGGTCCAATGCCCTTCGCTGCTTGACACGTTAGCTGGTCAAGACCACCGGACCACTTGCAATGGTCCGAAGCTCAGGGAAAGTTGTCCGGAGGGTGGTTTGACGCTCTCGAGCAGAAACTCTGAAACCCGCGAAATTTTTTTCCACTCGTTCAAACGGATTTGCAAGAGCTACTCCCTACAAAGAGAAATCATCTCGAGAAAAGGGGAGCAAAAGCAAAACGCGAAGAACACAAGCAAAACGGGGACACGATCAACAAAATGAAGCCACCATGGCTTACGGAGGTTACAGCCTCCGATTGCTCGCAAGATTTTACTGTCATCGTCCTAGAGTGTGATTGCTCCATGAGTCACGGTGTTGACGACGAGTTATGGCCCTTCCCATTTGCTATTTAGCTTCCCGTGACTGAAGAGCTTGACTCTTGAATTGAATAACAAGACCTTATCTCCTGGGTTGAACTGTTTGAGCTTGATTCTCTTGTCATGCCATCTTTCTGTTCTCTCCTTGTAAATTCTAGCATTGTGGTATGCTTTCTCTCTCCATTCTTTACTTCTTTCCTTGCAAGAGGTTAGTGGACAACAAATACCCAAGGGGATGCACAAATATTTTGAAGCAAGGGCATTATTGTCATAGAAATAAAGGACATCTTCTATGCCATAGAAAAGTTGGTTTTAGCATTTTAGCACAGAAAGAGATGATCCCTCATTGTTCATGAATTCTTTAAAGATTAAGCAAGGTTAAGGCAAAGATGTGCTAGATTATTTCATTACTACCCCAATCCTTGATTTGTCTCTGTGAATGATCTCATGACTTAGCCACCAATATTTGAAGTCATCCTACATGGGTTAGTCCAAAAGTACAACCAAAATTCCATACAAGTATACTCTAGGTTCATTAATCAAACTTGACACCATGTCGAATTTGATTAAGGAAGACTATTTAACCTAAGAACCATGCTTAATTCAAAGAGTTTATACGAGTATGATCACTACTCCAAAACCAAAGCATACTCATAACAGAACCAGAAATCATGAAAGAATAAAGAGATCCATTTAAAAAGAGACAAGAGCATGGATGTTGATCTAGATGAGAATATTTTTTATTATTATTTTTGTGACTTAGCAAGATGAGCAAGGTATAAAGAGAAAGCAAGGTAGATACAACCAAACAAAATTAAGTAATGAAGCATGACATTAGTTTCTTAGAGAAATCCACTCCCCCATACTTGGATTTTGCAACATTTGATAATGAGCAAATCTAAGTCTAGGATGTGGACATTTTTTTTAAATGTGCTTCATTATTAAAAGATGTTTGGTTGGACATACCTTGTGTTTTTCTCCATCATTCTTTTTGTTCAAACCTGAAATGGTTAGTGACAAAAATATCCGAAGGAACAATTTCCCAAAAATTCCCTTAATCTCATTTTACAAAGTCATTTTATTTATTTCAGAATTTTGGGAAACTAAAAAATATTTTTATTTTTTTTACAAGCAAACTTTAATGGAAAATAAAAAGGCTCGGGTTATATCCTGAAAGTGCTTATTTTTAAGACACAAGCTTGCCTTTGGGAAACCTTCAAGTGTATCTGATGTTCGTGAAACGGTTTCCCCTTCAGCTCCAACATTTGCGGTGCTATCCTCAAGACCAAAACCACTACCAGATTTGTAAAATTTATGATAGACAAACACATCTACAACCAACCTTGCAAAGATTTTAGAAATAAGAAGCATGAAGGGATTGTATATCATGTGTGTAGTGATGGTAGAGAGTAGGATTGATTTGGAGATTTCTCATTTGAGCATGGATTTGATGGGAAGATCGGGGAATAACTTTCATGCTCATTTGTAGAATCTTCCATTTGTTGGAATGGGTGAACACTTTCATTCTCATGACCTTTCAAATCATACTCCAGACTTGAATGGGTCATGGTTGTTAGTGGGATTGATATAAGCTCACCCCTTGGATCAAGAACAGGCACTACGTCAAAACAGATTTTTCATGTCGGTCAAAATTGGTTTTTTCGCAGCGGGCAATGGCGTCCGCTGCGATGACAAGGCCACGGTAAATAAAACATTTACCATGGCGGTCAGCAAGTGTCCGCTGTGACAAACCGATTAACCGCAGCGGGCAATATAAGAAGCCCATTGCGGTTAATGTTATTTACCGCAGCGGGCACACTACAATGCCCGCTGCGGTTAATCCTTCATAAAAATAAAAAAGGAGAAAAAACCTAATAGCCCACTGAGCCCATCCACGGGCTCAGTGAGCCCAGCGCCGCTGCTGTCGCCGGTCGCTGCAGCGCCGCCGCGAGCTCACGCTACCGCGCGAACACGAGCGCCACGCCTCGGCTGCCGCCGTGGCCCGATCTAGAACCGCCACGCCTCGGTGGTCGCCATGGTCAGATCTGGATCCGCCACGCCTCAACCGCGCCGCCATGGCCAGCAGTGCCCGCGCTGCCATGGGCCGCCGCCGTGGCCCGATCTGGAACCGCCATGCCTCGGTCGCCGCCGTGGCCAGATCTGGAACTGCCACGCCTCGGTCGCCGCTGTGGCCAGCAGTGCCCGCCCCGTCACGCTGGCCAGCCGCGCTAGCGCCGCGCGGCTGCCCCACCCGCGCCGCCGCGCCTCGCCTGTGCCGCGCAGCCGCGCCGCCTCGCCAGGCCTCGTCGAGCACCGCCTCGCTGCCATGGCCAGCCGCGCCAGCTCCAGCCAGCCGCTCCCGCGCCGTGCGGCTGCCCTACCCGCGCCGCCGCGCCTCGCCTGCGCCGCCTCGCCAGCCTCATCGTGTGCCGCCGCGGCCCCACGGAGAGGGCTGAGGGAGAGAGCTACGGTGCGGCTCCGTGAGAGAGAGAGCCGAGGGCTGCTGTGAGGGAGAGGGAGAGAGACGAGTGCGTGAGGGAGAGGACTGCGGCTGTGTGTGTGAGAGAGGGAGGGGATGGGTGAGGGAAACCCTAACACTCTGCTTATATATGTGGTGCGGCTATCGGGCCTCGCCCTAGGCCTAATGGGCCTCGTCCTTAACCGTGGCGGGCTTTATAAGATGCCCGTTGCGGTTAATTGATTTACCGCAGCGGGCACATTAAGGCGTCCGCTGCGGTAAATACTCTATTTACTGCAGCGGACACGTTAAGATGTTCGCTGCGGTTTTACCGCAGCGGACAAAAATGCCCGTCACAGTAAATAAAAACTACCCGCTGTGAGAAAGCAATGGATTTTCTGCAGCGGGCAAAATATGTGTCCGCCACGGATGCCTTTTTTGCAACGCTGCGCAAAATTGATTTTGACGTAGTGAGGTTTGGATTCTATCTCTTTGATGAGAGGTCGAGAAGACCAAACGGGTAGATAATCATCACCTATTCTATGACCAAGCTTCTCATTTCCTAAAGTGTTCTCCAAGATTCTCATGATTGACCTTCTGATAAAGGTGAGATGAAAGGAAAGTCCAGGAAGGTCAAAGATATGGAAATCTAGGAATATCTTGAGATCATCAACCACCACAAGAACATCATGGAGGACTCATAATTAACAATCAAGAATTTGACCATTGAGGAGTCTAAGGTGCTTTTGTGATTGGGATAGATGATCCTTTGATGATGATGGAACATGGAAATGAGGAATGATGTTGATCCCGAGGCTAGGATCGTAGGAAGTTTCACCATCAATGTCCAACACTTGACAGGATATTCTCCTTACATGTGCGGGCATTTTACAAACTTCCTTTGAGGATTCAACCTCATCCAACATTCTTGACATACAACGGTAGATGGATGTTCTAGTCGTTGACTTTGCTCCTCTTGGTCAGATTTATGGCCCTCATGGCTTCCATGCCTCGAGTGTCTTACTGAATTCCCATAATCATTAAGTGGGTGATCATAAGACTTGAATGAAGGAACACATGGGGGATCATCAGGATCAAGGATGGGTTCATAAGATAAGTCAGATGTGGGCATAGAGAAGGGGAGGATAGATTTGGCTTCTAAACACTTTAGTTCTCATTCTATAAGCTCACTCGACATGTCTTTATCAGGTATCCCAAACTTTTCCTGATGTGCCATGTTGGAAGTTGAGGCGCATGATGATGTTGATTTGGGTGGCTTTCGAAGTGATCACTTCATGAGAGGTTTAGAAAGATGTTTCTTAGAAGGTCTCTTTTGGAAAGGATAATTTTGGGCATTCCCAAAACCAGCAAGATCAGATGAGAGGTTGGCCTCGAACTCGAAGGAATGGTTTAGGTGTTGGATTTCTTTTTCCTTCGAGATTTGTGGTATTTGTGGTTCAGGATTGAAGGCAGAATCTTTGGATAGGACTGGTGGTGATTCGGCTATCAAGATTTCTTTTCTAGGGGTTGTTTTTTCTCCTTCTATGGGTCCTTCATTATAAACAGTAGTGTAGGGGGGGTTTCAAGAATCTTCATGAGACGACTCTTCCCTTCACAAACGGGTAAACAGAGGAAGGCTCCCCTTGAAGTTATGTCAAGAAGTTGTGCGGAATCTTTGCTAAGACCGACATAATAGTGTTGTAACAATGTTGGCTCAGTTATAGCAAGATCAGGGCCAGATGATGCTAGATCTAAAAGACGGGCCCATGCCGCACTAAGAGGTTCTTTCTCCTTCTGTGAAAAGTTGAGGACCTCCTTTCAAAGATGAATCACACGAGAGATAGGGAAGAAAGCTAGACAGAATTTGGATTGTAACTTTTCCCATTCTCTTTTTGCACTATCTACGTGGCGATAGTACCAATGTTTGGCTATTCCCGTCAAAGAAAATGGAAATAGCTTCTACTTAATGGCACCTCGCCTCATCCCTTGGATGTGGACACATGAACACAATTGTTCAAAGTCACTTAGGTGAGTGTAAAGATTTTCATCTTCGTCCCCAGAAAAAGGTTTTTCCTAAACCATCGCTATGAGACTTGGGCGAGGCTCATAACGAACGGCCAATACGGAAGAGTGAAACAATGGTATGCTCATTCCGTAGGAGGCGTAAATGGGAATTGGGATGAACTTCGAGACAAAATTTGTCTTGCTTTCTTCCCTCTTTCTAAAATTGCAACCTTAGAATCGAAGTTCTTGAGTTCAAAAAAAAGAGAAAGAGACACTAGGTGCAACTTGGGCTAGGTTCATAAGCCTCATCAATTCCGGTCCAAACCTTTCCTTGCCAGACAATGTCTTACTCTATCATTTCCATCTTGGTCTTAACAAGGAAGCTGCTCTCCACCTTGACTTATCTTCAGGAGGATCGTTCTCGCACAAAGCCATTAGTGAAGGAGAAGCCATTCTAAATAAAATTCTTGAAAATACCCCTTACACTTGAGTTTTTAATGAATTTCCCGAAGAAGTCGAGCCAAAACCCGAACAAAATGAGGAGGAACAAACAACCGAATCTGAAATTCCTTCAGATCCTTCGAATGATTTGGTTGTCATAGAACCATTGATGGGAATACAACACTCTTTAGAGAGTGATGAACCACATCCTTCTATGTTCCTCTCTAAAATCGAGGTAGATCTTTTTGAAGATTTTGGCAACACCTCAAATTTTCCAGTTCAAGTGAAGCATCTAGTGCACTCTGCATCATTTGAGGATGATGGTCTACATAATGATGTTTTCCTTTTAGAGCACATTAAAGGACTCTTAGCCATCATGAGCCGTGAGTGGTCGGTAGAATCAGAGTTATCCACTGAGGTAGCCCGAATCACTGCTCCCTCAGATATTCTACTTTGCAAACTTATGGGGATCACCATAGAGGCTCACTATAGTCCTATCGTTGGGATAAATATAATTTCAAGGGCATTACCCAACATCTTTGCCCTAACGAATCTTTGATCCCATTACATAAGCTTCTAAGAATTCTGTCTGGAGTTATTCTTGAAAGTTATGGGGTCATAAGGTCCATTCCTTTATGCATAAGAGGGCTCGAGTATCGTTTAGATTTTTACATCTATGACATCTTGGACATGTCTCTCTTGATTGGAGTACCGTTTGGAACACTCTTTCAAGGGCAACCAAACAAGGATCACCTAAAGTTCAAGCTAGGCAATTCTTGTATTGATGTTCATCTTTTAAGATCAAATATAGCAATAGTAGAACCCATGCCCAAACAAGACCCTATTGAGGAAGTCTTAGTGGCATTTCTAGAAGACTGGTCTCAACCAACTCTTGATGATGAACACTTCACTGAAGAAGAGGAAGAGCTAGCAGAACCTATCGAATTAGACCCTTTGGAAGTGCCATCACAACCCTCATTCGTGTTAAAACCTCTACCTTCTGGCTTGAAATATGTCTTTTTAAACAATAATCTAGAAAACCCTATCATTATAAGTGACAAGCTCTCCCAAGAAGAAACCAATAGATTTGTCACTATCCTAGAAAGACATAAATCAGCCTTTGGCTACTCACTCCATGACCTCATTGGAATTAGTCCAGTACTTTGTACTCATAGAATTCCCATCAATTCTGATTCGTCACCTTCAAGGGAACCACAACGAAGACTTAACAATGCTATGCGAGAGGTTGTTAAGAAAGAGGTCTTCAAACTTTTGCACGCCGGGATTATCTATCATATGCCACATAGTGAGTGGGTTAGCCCTGTGCAAGTTGTGCCAAAGAAAGGAGGGATGACAGTTGTAAGAAATGAGAAAAATGAACTCATCCCTCAACACACTATCACTGGGTGGCGAATGTGCATTGACTACCGGAAACTTAACAAGGCTACAAAGAAAGATCACTTCCCGTTACCCTTCATTGATGAAATGTTGGAACGACTTGCAAAGAACTCTTTCTTTTGTTTCCTTGATGGTTATTCCCGGGTATCATCAAATCCTGATCCACCTTGATGACCAAAGTAAGACCACTTTTACATGCCCTTATGGAATATACGCATATCGATGAATGTCGTTTGGATTGTGTAACACTCCAGCTTCTTTGCAACGGTGCATGATGTCTATTTTTTCTAACATGAACAAGAAAATCGTGGAGGTGTTCATTGATGATTTTATCGTCTATGGTAAAACCTGTGATGATTGTTTAGAGAATTTAGACAAAGTCTTACAATGGTGTGAAGAAAGGCACTTATTCCTAAACTGGGAAAAATGCCATTTCATGGTTCAGGAAGGAATAGTGCTAGGACACAAGGTGTCCGAACGTGGGATAGAAGTGGATAGAGCAAAGATTGAAGTTATTGAACAACTTGCACCACCCACAAATGTGAAAAGGAATCCGAAGCTTTCTTGGCCACACAGGGTTCTATAGGCGTTTCATTAAAAACTTTTCCCAAATCGCTAGACCCATAACTAGCCTTTTAGCCAAAGATGTACCTTTCGTTTTCACTATTGAGTGTTATGAAGCTTTTGAAATTCTCAATAAAGCACTCATTTCAGCTCCAATCGTCCAACCACCCAATTGGACGCTACCCTTCGAGATCATGTGTGATGCTAGTGACTTTGCAGTAGGTGTTGTCTTAGGCCAAACTAAGGATAAAAAGCACTATGCTATTTCTTATGCTAGCAAAACCATTTCTGAGCCTCAACTCAATTATACTACCGCTGAAAAAGAGTTGTTGGCAATAGTTTTTGCGATAGACAAGTTTAGATCTTACTTAGTAGGAGCTAAGGAAATCATTTATTCAGACCATGCTGCTCTTAAATACTTGCTCACTAAGAAAGATGCTAAACCTTGGCTTCTAAGATGGATTATTTTACTCCAAGAATTTGACATAGAAATAAGAGACAAGAAAGGAGTAGAAAATTCAGTAGCTGATCACTTGTCTAGGCTTCAACATAAAAATGAACATGAATTGCCTATTAATGACTATTTAAGGGACGATACACTCCTCAAGGTAACACACTCGGACCCTTGGTATGCGAATATTGTGAATTATATGGTTTCGGGATATGTTCCACTAGGAGGTGCCAAGAGGAAGCTCCAATATGACTCTCGTTGCCACTTATGGGATAATCCGTATCTCTATCGGGTTTGTGCTGATGGATTGCTACGGAGATGTGTCCCAATGGTTGAAGCCATGAAGATCATAGACAGATTGCACGCATCACCTTATGGAGGACACTATGGAGTGTACCGTACACATGCAAAGATCTAGCAAAGCAGATTCTACTGGCTAACAATGTATGAAGATACAAAATAGATCATTAGAAGATGTGTCAGATGCCAGAAGCATGGAAACATTAATGCTAGGAATGAAATGCCACTCACTAACAACCTACAAATAGAGTTGTTTGATGTCTGGGGAATTGACTACATGGGACCATTCCCAAGGTCTAGAGATGCTGAATACATCTTGGTGGCAGTTGACTACGTATCCAAGTGGGTAGAAGCATTACCATGTCGAGCTATCGACTCCAAGCATGCTAAGAAGATGTTCCATGAAGTGATATTCCCAAGATTCGGAATGCCCCAATTGGTCATAAGTGATGGAGGATCGCATTTCATCGACAAAACATTTCGGATGTTCCTAGCAGAATATGGAGTCAAGCACAACATTGCAACATCATAACGTCCTCAAACTAGCAGTCAAGCTGAAACATCAAATAAGCAAATCAAGAACATTCTGCAGAAGACCGTGGATGAGATGGGAAAACATGTCACCTGCCTGTTGAGTTGGAATTCAGAGCTCATTGGACCATCAATAAATGGAACATGGATCTCCACTTGGCTGGTAAGAAACGTCAGATGTAAATATCTGAGCTAGAGGAATGGAGAGATAAAGCTTATCACAATTCCAAGATCTACAAAGAGAGGACAAAACAGTGGCATGATAAGAGAATCAAGCACAAGGAGTTTACACCTGGTGATAAAGTTCTGTTATTCAACTCAAGAGTGAAGCTCTTTGGTCATGGAAAACTTCTAAGAAAATGGGAAGGACCATTCAAAGTGATTGAAGTTGCATCACACGGTTGATACATCCGGCCCAGGTAGGGTTGGCTGAGGCCCGATAAATTGAGGTTGCCCGGACCCCAACAGTTCTTAGGCACACCCACTCGGAGAAAGGCCCAATCTCCCTAAAAGACTAGTCTGATAGGGGAAGGGTGGCTCTCCCTTTTAAGGTGGCTTCCTCCTCCCAAGATAAGCAAGGTGGGATTATTCAGAGGCTCACACGTTCGCCGCCCAACTACAACTGGGCCACTTGGCCCATTATTTGTTGCGTCTTTGCCAACGGGTAATAATGGAGGATGTCCTCATCAACGGTGTTGTCATACTTCAAGATGATACATGTAACATATTCAAGGTAAATGGTCAACGTTTGAAAGTTTTTCTTGAACCTGAGAACCTCGAAGAAATTGACTTGATTGAATTTTTGCAATTTAATGATCCAATCTAGAAAGCAATCATGCTTTAGACAACTAAGGTTTAAGTGTCCAACCACTAATGATTAATCAATTCCACGAGCTTTGTTGTCTATTTGAGTTGTGCAGGATTTGGAAGCTTGAATGAGATCTAATATATCAACAGCAAGAGAGAACGACTATGTCAACATCTAGCTTGGGGAGAGCACCCCCATGTACTCAGCTAAGTATTTCTACCTATCAGTCTTTATACCGATATCTGCTAAAAATAGAAAGATGCGTAATCATAGAAAATCCATTAAATATTTCCCGCTTATATATATATATGTCTTTGGTTAGTTTAGAAGTTTGCTAATAAATAATAGGAGAGAATAAAATAAGGTAGCTATGCTAAAATGAACCCCAATGATAAACTCTTAACATGGAGATGATGAATAGTTGCTCTGCCGTAATTCCTTTCAAGTACCTAGTTTTCAGCCTTGAATTCTCCCGAGTTTTAGACATAACTGTTTTGACATAAAACTTACTCTGAACCTGAAACTTGTGGGATGTGAATGCTTGAGCTAAGTCTAGGTAGTTGATAGGTATGATATGAAAAAGTCTGAGCTACTATTTATCTTGTTCCTAGCAATACTAGAGTTCTGGAGAATTTATCTTTTGAAAATTGAAAATGTTACATGATAAGTTTTTGTATGACGAGAGCTTGAATTCCTACCACAACCATATATACATGCCTCGTAGATTAGGAAAACATTCACTATTATCATTACTGCTTGTATATGCATTGAGTTTGTCAAGCTTTGTTGACCCTTAGAGACTTGTCATGCTTTTAAATCAAGATCACGTACACTCCACTTATATATGCTACTTCTATCTTGGAAGTACGCATCCACATATATGCCATTCAGCTCCACCAGAAAAATGCTCTACTCCTACCTTGGGAGTAAGTAACCAAAAATATCCCAGTTCTCCACCTATCCATATATTTCATTACCACAAATATGATTGCTCCAAAGATTTCCTTGTTATCATCTCTCAAAAGTGTTATTATAGAAAGAGACTTGGGGTTGTGAGAAAAAAAATAATAAACAAAGAGAGTAAAACATGGACAAGTGTCCTATCAAAACAACGGGTACTTAGATGCCTGCCTCTCTGAAAAAGTAAAAAAAAGCAAGCCCAAGTTCTCTAAAAAATTCCAAGTTCCAAAAGGTAGATGTATGTATATATGTATTCAAGGAGCAGAGTAGAATTAGATTTCCATCATACACCCTCATATATCCACCCTACACCATTATATATCCACCACATATCCACGCTCATACATCCACCATATATCCCATACATATGCACATTTTGATTTGATCGTATGCCCTGTTCTCTGGATCCATTGTTTAACTTTACAATATATGCTTTGCAAGTATGTATGCAATGTTTATCCCCACCTATGAACTCCATATATTGCCGATTAGTTATAGGGTGAGAGAGAGAAGGAATAAAAACCATTATTGCCTTGGTAAGGATCCACAAATACCACATAAAGAGAGACTTGAGAGGGTCATACAAAAGAGACTTTGAGTTTTATTTTGAAAGCTTTGCAAAACTCCAGGATGAAGGTAAAGTGAAGAGCTTGAAACATAGTGCTTGGCTTGATCATTCTACTTTTCAATTGCTCAAGACCCAAGTGATGGTTATAAGCCCCATGGTTAAGGTAATATGGGTAAGTTTGAAAGTGAGAATAGTTTACTCTAATCCAGAGGAGAATTCTTGTTTGAACGCATGTGTACCTTTAAGGCGTGAAAGCATTGTAGCAACTCCTGATCCATCATTGAGTTCATCTTTGCACAGGGACGAGCAAAAGGTAAGCTTGGGGGAGTTGTTGACGGTCCTTAAGTACCAATTTTAACCGTTAACTAAACAAGGAAAAGGATCTAAATGAAACCAATAGCTGGAATTAGGGTTTATATTGATAGAATTTCATGAGTTTTGGTGAATGTCTGTTTCTGCAAGGGGTTATCAGGAAATATGGAGGAAAGGCCCACATGCAAGGTTTACACAGAGATAAATATCAACCGCACAATTTTCTATACTCTAGAGGGTTCCAGAAGACACGAGAACGAACGAGAAGCGGATCAGGCCCGGAGCCAGGGCGCCCACCCTACTTTTCTGGCCAATCAGCATCAACTTCGCGGATCGTGCTCCACCGCCTTTGAGGATCAATCTAAACCCTTAGCCTAAGGTCGGTTTGATCCGACGACCGACGTTCATTTGAGTAGGCTATATAAGCAAGGCCCCTGACCCCCTGAGGATCCATCTCATCTCATTATTCTTCTCCATAGCAAAAGCTAGGGTTTCAATTAGAAGTAGAGAAGGAGAGAAGTCCCTCTAGTTGTCTAGATCTAGTTCCTCTAGTTCTAGTTCATCTAGTTGTAACTAGAGGTGAGAGGGAGGAGAGAGCTAGGAGGAGCCGGATCTGTCGGATCTTCCTCAACATTGTACCTTTGCAGCATCTGGTTCGGAACAATCTCCAGGTTATTCATTTATTATTTCTAAGTATCTTATTTCAGTTCTTACTTTATGCTATTTACGGGATCTCCGCTCGTATTGAGTGCTCTAGTTTTTGTACGGGATTAGAGTAGTAAGCGATAGTGTAGACGTGGTGTCTAGACTAGAGTTTACCTGAGTTTGCGCCCAATCCCACGCATAGTTGTGGTAGCCCCAAAGGTGACAGCTCTGTAAGGACTTTGTAGTCCACCACTTTCGGGTTGGAGTTTCATAGAGCTTCTGGCAGCCTTCCCTCGACTACCTTTCTCCCTGTCTTTATCGAGAGTCGGGAAGGTATTGTTGCTCCAAAGTAGATAGAGTATCGTGCGCCTTTGATTAGATAAACCCCTTAGAAAACTCTAAATTCTCTCTTTACCTACTTATCATTCTTTACCATTCTATACCTAGTTATCATTCTCTACCCATTTATCTTATCTACCACCAAAATAATATATCTTATCTATCCTTGGATGTTCTTAGTTCTTCTCTAGTACACTTCGCGTTCCCCGTGGAAATCGATACCCTTGGAATACTCACGGGTGAAAGCTACAGCGGTATTCGTGCGCTTGCAGATTTATCTGTGTACGTTAAGAAATACCAACAGGGTACTTGGGGGTATCGGCCGACCCCCCTATGACCTATGGGACCTGCCACTCCTAGAAGGGCCCCCACTGGTCAGGGACCAAATTGGGAGGTCGTATCCCCCATATAGGTATCGTCCGACCGCGCCCTAGGGGTCCTAGGCCTACCTGCACCTTGTAGAAGGTGGCCCGGCCCCATGTGTCATGGAGCTTGGTTGCGTCTTCTGAGGGTTTTGTCATGTCGATTCCTTTGTTGTGGGACCATGGATCCTTGTGCACTTGATCTGGAGCGTTGAATGAAAGCACAAGTTGCATCCAAGGGTTGGAATAGCTTTGACATGGATCATGCTGGCTTGGCTAGCCAGAAGGGTCCAAACCATGATCGGCCGATTGTAATTTGGCTCCTTTGAAACCAGGCTTTCTCGTGGAAGATCCTGGACGTACCAGGAGTCTCATGGTACAGAGGTTCTGGAGTTTGGCTCCAATCACACATCGGGAGATGTGCAAAAGGAGCTTCCAGCACCCCTGATTGTCCTAAAATAAAATTCCCTGAAAACAAAGGCTATCCAAGTACATGTGGAACTTATTAGTCGTAAATATGCTTAGGTAGCGTTATTCTACCCTTGAAATTGAGGCTATTGATGGTATTTTGAGTATGTAAAAGTATGTCATTCTTACCGTCAACACCGATTCATATCTCAAGTCAAACTTTAACAATGCAAGAATCAGATGAGTGTGCAGGTGTCCCGATCTTTCGGTGGAGATAGATAACTACGATTTGACTAGAGAAACGTTCACGATCCGACTACAACCATCCAAGGACGCTGCGCCTTAGCGATAGATATTCCTGCAAGTAATCGAAGAACAAGCAAGAACAAGTAAAACAAGCACTCAATTGCAAATAAGAGATTAAGGATCAGATGTGATACACATGAAGGTGGGGTTCCGAATCAAGTAGAACGGATGGTCTAGACGACACATGCGTCTACAAGGAAGTAGCAGCAGCTAAACTTTCATCTAAACAAAACCCAATCTATTTGTGGCGGCTCTAGGGGGATATAAGGAGGAGGGAGGACGACCACAAGGATCCTGGTGTCGTCCTACAAACCTAGGATGAGTCCCTAATAGACTCAACTTGATACACGGGCCATCGGCCCAAAATAGGGTGACACAGCACCGTTGGCAGAAAAGATCTTAGTATTAAATTGTCTACTGCGCACGCATCTGATAGGATATAGGTATGAATCTGGACCTATTGGAAAGTAGACTTGATAAGCTTTCCAAAAAGTGCTAGAACGTCCCAATCGGAGTCCGTATGAAGTCGTGGCAACCGTCGCAAGTTTGGACTCTTCTGTAGTCCGAATTGAACTTTCAAAACGTGTTGGACTTGGACTCTTTGTTTCCTTGGATCCAAAGTGACGTGGTGGCCTGGTGGAGGACGTTAGGAACACTTGGATTTGGTCCCCAATCAATACCACTTGATGAGTGTGTGGGTTTCCCAATCTTTCGGTGGAGATAGATAACTACGATTTGACTGGAGAAACATTCACGATCCGACTACAACCATCCAAGGACGCTGCGCCTTAGCGATCGATACACCAAATCCAGCGGTTGCTCACGATCTTGCGGATCACAACCAACCAAACCACTAGGGTTATTCCTGCAAGCAATCGAAGAACAAGTAGAACAAACATTCAATTGTAAATAAGAGATGAAGGATCAAATGTGATACACATGAAAGTGGGGTTCCGAATCAAGTAGAACGGATGGTCTAGTCGACACACGCGTCTACAAGGAAGTAGCAGCAGCTAAACATTCATCTAAACAAAACTCAATCTATTTGTGGCGGCTCTAGGGGGATATAAGGAGGAGGGAGGACGACCACAAGGATCCTGGTGTCGTCCTACAAACCTAGGACGAGTCCCTAATAGACTCAACTTGATACACGGGCCATCGGCCCAAAATAGGGTGACACAGCACCGTTGGCAGAAAAGATCTCAGTATTAAATTGTCTACTGCGCACGCATCTGATAGGATATAAGTATGAAGCTGGACCCATTGGAAAGTAGACTTGATAAGCTTTCCAAAAAGTGCTAGAACGTCCCAATCGGAGTCCGTATGAAGTCGTGGCAACCGTCGCAAGTTTGGACTCTTCTGTAGTCCGAATTGAACTTCCAAAACGTGTTGGACTTGGACTCTTTGTTTCCTTGGATCCAAAGTGACGTGGTGGCCTGGTGGAGGACGTTAGGAACACTTGGATTTGGTCCCCAATCAATACCACTTGATGAGTGTGTGGGTTTCCCAATCTTTCAGTGGAGATAGATAACTACGATTTGACTGGAGAAACATTCACGATCCGACTACAACCATCCAAGGACGCTGCGCTTTAGCGATCGATATGAACAAGCAAGAACAAGTAGAATAAGCACTCAATTGCAAATAAGAGATGAATGATCAGATGTGATACACATGAAGGTGGGGTTCCGAATCAAGTAGAACGGATGGTCTAGTCGACACATGCGTCTACAAGGAAGTAGCAGCAGCTAAACTTTCATCTAAACAAAACTCAATCTGTTTGTGGCAGCTCTAGGGGGATATAAGGAGGAGGGAGGAGGACCACAAGGGTCCTGGTGTCGTCCTATAACCCTAGGATGAGTCCCTAATGGACTCAACTTGATACACGGGCCATCGGCCCAAAATAGGGTGACGCAGCACCGTTGGCAGAAAAGATCTCAGTATTAATTTGTCTACTGCGCACGCATCTGATAGGATATAGGTATGAGTCCGGACCCATTGGAAAGTAGACTTGATAAGCTTTCCAAAAAGTGCTAGAACGTCCCATCGGAGTCAGTATGAAGTCGTGACAACCGTCGCAAGTTTGGACTCTTCTGTAGTCTGAATTGAACTTCCAAAACATGTTGGACTTGGACTCTTTGTTTCCTTGGATCCAAAGTGACGTGGTGGCCTGGTGGAGGATGTTAGGAACACTTGGATTTGGTCCCTAATCAACTTCATTGATCATCCATGCTTTCTATATGCAATCTAACCCTTCCTTGATCCATGTAAGCAATTCTGAAAATAACAATATACACACTTTGTGGTGCAGCACCAATTCATCAAATGTAACAATAATAAACCTCATATAGAATGGTTTCACCTTTGGTATAGAAGTGGTTGGCATGGTCATATCTAAGCCTGTGATGTCCTCATCAGAATCCACTTGTCAATTCTCCCATTAAGAATGGGAATAGACAACATGTGCTTGATCACATCAAACTTGGACACCACCATGCACTCGAAAGACAACAAGTAATGTAGTAGCTTAGTGCATGAAAAGTATAGGCACAAGCACAACTTCTTGACGGGAGAATATCTTATTTCAGGACCCAGTATTCTTCATCTTAAATAGAACACTACCCTCTCCTTTCCTTCAAACTCTTGTATTAGAGCCGATCCGATCGTATGGTCATTGGCTGCTATGTACAATCTGAAGGCTTCCCTCTCTGAGGAGGCATCAACACTTGTGGAGATTTCAAGTATTCTTTAATCCCCTTGAAATCCATTTGTTGTTTGTTACTGAAAGCCCAAGTTTGATTTTGGTTAATTAATGAAACCTATGAACTAACCCTATTGCTAATAATGAGTGATCTAGCTAGGCTGATCCAACTCAAGTCATGGAGCTAAAAGAATTATCAAGTTGATGAAACAAGTGTTTCATGGACAAGGAAAAAAAGAAAGAGAAAAACAAAAACAGGCTCAAGGCAAAGGTATAACATAGGAGCCATTTTTGGTTTAGTGATCAAGACACTATAGAGAGTGTGATCACATTTAGGATAGATAGTTGTACTATCAAGAAGGGAAAAATGTGTTGTGATTGCGGTTATCAAGTGCTACTAGGTGTGGACATTCATGCATATGCATTAATCAACCTAGTAACTCAACCTTGCTTAAAAGACTTAAAATATATGCTAAACACAAGCACTAAGGAAGTACATCTAGTGTTTGGCACCTTGGAGCAAGGAAGGAAAAGATAGAGATGAAAAAGGGTCAAGTTTCATGCAACGAAAGCTGGCGACGTACGCTGGATCAAGGCGTCGGAGCGTCCGGTTCATAACCCTAACTCAGCCTCAGCACAGACTTGGCAACAGACGCTGAGTAGCGCCCGATGAACGTGTGACAGATGTGTCTGATGGACACGGGAGCTATCTGGTTGCTCTCTGTATTCACAATGGACGTTCGACCAAATATCGCATCGGACGCTGGACAGATTTCACGGGCGCGTCTGATGGTCTGAAGAACTCACTGACACGAAGGCGACGGACGCTGGGGAGCGTCCAACGGGATGGCGTCGGACGCGCCCGTTGGATTCTGGAGCTCTCTGGACAGGTGACAGACGCTGGCGTCGGAGCCTCCGGTGCAACATTAAAGAGCGTCCGTTGGGCGCGAGGTAGGAATAACGGCTAGTTTTTTGAGGGAGGCCTATTTAAGGCCCTTGGCCGGTTCAAGCTCACTCTCTTGCCTCATTCCATTCTTGCATACTCTTGTGAGCTGTTGAGAACCTTTCCCACTCATCTCTTTGATCACTTGTTCATCACAAAAGAGATAGAGTGCATCCAAGTGCATTCTCTTAATGTTTTGCATCTAGTAACACTTGGTGTTCGTCATCGCTGCGGTTTTCTTGTTATTCTTGGTTTGCCAACACCTTGACGGCTTGAGCGATTGATGAAGCTTCGACGATTGCGAGAGGGTTTGTACCCACCTTGGCAGAGTGCCAAAGGGTAACTCTAGTAAATTTCTCGTGTCATTGAGTTACTCTCATTTGGGTAGATTTTTGTGGCACCCAAGTAGTGGGCTAGGCTTGTGATTGCCTATTAGCCACCGAATTACCATTTGAGTAGTCGACACAACGAGGACTAGCTTGGTGGCAACGAAGTGAACCTCGGGAGAAAATCTTTGTGTCAAGCATTATCTCCCAGCTACTCTTGGTGTTCTCATTGTGATTGGTCTTCATATTAATATTCATCCATCACAAGGCATTGGTATAATCATCCTATCCTACTTGTATTTACTTTCTTTCATATCTTGTCTAGTTAGCTCTCTAGTTCTTCAGTTAGCTTATCTTATGAGTTGTTCTTGCTAGCTTGAGTTGAGTGTCTTTGGTTTTGCTATTAATTGTGAGACACTCAACTAACTAGAATTGGTTGGATAGGTGGCTTTGCAACCTTAGTAGAGCTAGAGCAAAAAGCTTCGCTTAAGTGTTTATCTAACCTTTGCTCTAGTGGTTTGTAGATTTTTTTAATAGGCTATTCTAATGAGGACATCAACACAACAATACAATCTTCAGCACCACTTGGTCCTATTACTCGTGCTCGTGCCCGTGAACTCAACCATCAAGTAAGTTCATTCTTAAACTCTAGTCCATTATATTTATACAATGGAGACACGTGCACTCTTGTTTTGCTTAGGAACGATGGGGAGGATCAGCAGGGCAAGGGATGGAACCCGACTGGATTTGGACTGCAGGACAGCGCCCACTTGTGATGGATTCCACGACTTCATACGGACTCCGATTGGGACATTCTAGCACTTTTTGGAAAGCTTATCAAGTCTACATTCCAACGGATCCAGAAGCATGGCTATACCTTATCAGATGCGTCCAGAGTCATCGTTTTTGTACCAAGACCTTTTCTGTCCACCAGTGCTGCGTCACCTTATTTTGGGCCGATGACCCATGTATCAAGTTGGGTCCATTAGGGACGCGTCCTAGGGTTGGAGAACGACCCCAACACCCTTGTGGTTGTTCTCTCAACAGGTTATAAGTACTTAGAGCCGCCGTAAATAGATTATGTTTTGTTTCGTCGAGTTAGCTATTGCTACTGCCTTTCAGCGCGCGGGTTGGATCAACCGTCCATCTGATTGTCATCAGAACCTCACCATATTGTGTTTTCAGATTGAAACCTTCATATTCATCTTGCAATTAAGTGCTTGTTCATCTTGTTCTTGCTGGTTCTTCGATTGCTTGCAGGACAGGAGCCCTAGTGGCTGGTTGTCACGCCGCAAGATCACGACAGCCATCGGAGGTGGTGTATCGGTTGCTAAGGCGCAGCATCCTTGGACGGTTGTAGTCGAGCCATGAACGTCATCTCCATCCACCAATCGAGTTATCCACCAACTCTCATCGAAAGATCGGACTGCGAACCCTACGGGTCGCTATCAGTTGGTAATGAGAGCAAGGTTTATCGGTGAGAGACTTCCAATCCTTCACAATTTTTTTCCTATAGTCCAGAAAAGCCCCAAAAAAATAGTAGATTAGTTTTCCGTAATCCCATAAACCCGTTGAGCCTTTTTGCTAGTACTGCTTAGCTAGGGCTTGTTGAATTGTCGGTTGCATAGGTTGTGTCAAGTTGCTGGTCTTAGTTATAGTCCTTGAGAGTTTCGAGTTCTTGTCACGTTCTAGTACGAGTTGCTTTCTGTAATCGAGTCTGAGTACTACCCTAGTATTCGCTGCTATCAAGTCCGAGTCTGAGTAGTTTTCTGTAATCGAGTTGGAGTTCTACCCGTATTCGCTGCTATAAATTCTAAGTCCGAGTTGTTTCCCATTATTGAGCCCAAGTGCTATTCTGATATTTATTTCTATGAGTCTGAGTTCCTTTCGAGAAGCAAATTCGAACTAGATTCATACGATATTACAGCAAAGCTTACTTTAGAGAGAGAGAAAATCTTTTAATTACCTATATACCCCTACACTTTCGGAAAAAGTGTGTGTGGTGAATTGCTCTTTTGACATCTCTCTGTTCATATAATCAGTTTTGAGGATCCCCTAAAAAAAATAAAAAAAATAAAAAAAAGACAAAAAAAAAGAAAAAATAAAGAAGGGGGCTGATCTTTGTGTTGTCTCCTTTGATTAGGTGGTGTTTGTGAGTTCCTTTGTGTCTAGGCTCGCGTCTCTAGCACGGTCTAGGCTAGGACCAGCACAGTACCACCTTTGAACGATTATTCAACTTGCTTTTGTGACTAACGTGGTGCTAGTATCTATCCTTGTCCATAACATTGGCCACCTATAGCTCCACATATTCGACTACAACTTGACAGGTGTTGTGCTACGGTACCGATACATTTACTTCCAAGGTTGCAGGCTTGCTGGTTGTTGACCCCTCTTGTTTGAGCAAGGTAAGAAACTGGTAAGAGCTTGAGAAATAGGTTGAGAGCGAGTGTGTTGCTGTAGCTACATCCTAATAGTTGTAGGGCTTTTATTTCTTCACTTGTATTCTTGTTGTTCTTGTCTTTTAAACCATGTTAGGAACAAAGGACAATAACTAGATGCCACAAACTCCACACACCAAGGGCATCATTCAACATTTTACAAGACAAGTGCAGCTGCACGCAGATGGACTTGATCGAGATTTACAGGTGTCCAATGAAAAGATTGGGCAATTGGAGTCCGCCCAACTCACCACCACCACCAAGCTTACAAGAGTTGAAGCATCGATGGCTCGTATGGACAAAAGCCTTGTTGCTCTTCTACAACGTTTTGATGACTTCCACACAAAAGACAAAGAGAAGAATGATGAAGGCAACAAGGACGAGGAGCGGGTCGAAGATAATGATGAGGATGCTTACTCTGGAGATATGGATCTTGATGATAATGACCTTCATGATCGACGTCGCCTACACTTAAATCGAAGAGGTATGGGTCACCGTCGATGTGAGGTACACAATAACAATGATGCTTTTTAGTAAGATTAAATTTAAAATACCTCCTTTTGATGGCAAGTATGATCCTGATGCATACATTTCATGGGAAATTGCTGTTGACCAAAAGTTTGCATGTCATGAATTTCTTGAGAATACACGTGTTATGGCTGCTACTAGTGAGTTTACTGACTTTGCTACTGTATGGTGGATAGAGTATAGTAAGAAAAATCCTAAGAACATACCACAGACTTGGGATGCTTTGAAAAAAATCATGAGGGCTAGATTTGTTCCTTCTTACTATGCACGTGATTTGCCACATAAACTACAACAACTAAGACAGGGTGCTAAAAGTGTAGAAGAGTATTATCAAGAATTACAAATGGGTATGTTGCGTTGTAATTTAGAGGAGGATGAGGAACCTGCTATGGCAAGATTTTTGGGTGGGTTAAATCGTGAAATTCAGGACATCCTTGCATATAAAGAGTACACTAACGTAACCTGTTTGTTTCATCTTGCTTGTAAAGCTGAAAGGGAAGTGCAGGGTGACGTGCGAGTGCTAGGACTAACTTTTCTGCATGGAAGACTAATTCATGGCAGCACCGTACGACTATTACTAAGACTACACCAGCTCCTACTAGCGACAAGCTTCGTGCTACTCCAGCGAATTCAGTGGCGAAGACGGTACAGAAGCCTAGTACAAGTGCTTCGTCCGTGGCATCTACAGGTAGAACAAGAGACATTCAATGTCATGGATGCAAGGGATATGGACATATGATGCGCGAGTGTTCAAGCAAGCGCGTTATGATAGTCAAAGATGATGGTGAGTATTCATTTGCTAGTGATTTTGATGATGATACACTTGCATTGCTTGCGGCTGACCATGCAGGTAGTGAAGAATATGTGGAAGAACATATTAATGCAGGTGCAGCCGACAACTATGAGAGCCTCATTGTACAACATGTCCTTAGTGCACAAATGGAGAAGGCGGAGCAAAATCAGCGACACACGTTGTTCCAAACAAAGTGTGTCATCAAGGAGCGTTCATGTCGCATGATCATTGATGGAGGTAGCTGCAACAACTTGGCCAGCAGCGACATGGTGGAGAAGCTTGCGCTTACGACCAAACCACACCCAATCCATATTACATTCAATGGTTAAACAACAGTGGTAAGGCAAAGGTAACTAGACTTGTGCGCATCAATTTTTCCATTGGATCCTATAATGATGTGATTGAATGTGATGTTGTGCTATGCAAGCTTGCAATATTCTGCTAGGTAGACCATGGCAATTTGATAGGGATTCTATGCATCATGGTAGAGCAAATCAGTATTCTTTTCTATACCATGATAGAAAAATTTTGTTGCATCCTATGTCTCCTGAAGCCATTATGCATGATGATGTTGCCAAAGCTGCAAAGGCTACAAGTGAGAACAATAAAACTGCTAAATCTGTTGTTGATAAGCAAACTAAGATTAAATTGAATGAGAATTGTTTTGCTTGCTACTAAATCTGATGTTAATGAGTTGAATGCATCCACTTCTGTTGCTTATGCTTTAATATGCAAAGATGCATTGATTTCCATTGATGATATGCAGCATTCCTTGCCTCCTGTTGTGGCTAACGTTTTGCAGGAGTTTTCTGATGTGTTCCCAAGTGAAATACCACCAGGGCTGCCACAACTTCGAGGCATTAAGCACCAAATCGACCTAATTCCTGGTGCCTCGTTGCCCAACTGTGCATCATATAGGACCAATCCTGAAGAAACAAAGGAGATTCAGCGTCAAGTACAATAACTACTCGACAAAGGTTACATACGCGAGTCTCTTAGTCCATGTGCTGTTCCGGTTATTTTAGTACCTAAGAAAGATGGATCATGGCATATGTGTGTGGATTGTCAAGCTATTAATAATATTACTATTCGATATCGTCATCCTATTCCACGCTTAGATGACATGCTAGATGAATTGAGCGGTGTTGTTGTGTTTTCCAAAGTCGATTTGCGTAGTGGTTACCACCAGATTCGCATGAAATTAGGGGATGAATGGAAAACTGCTTTCAAAACTAAGTTTGGTTTGTATGAGTGGTTAGTCATGCCTTTTGGGTTAACTAATGCACCTAGTACCTTCATGAGATTGATGAACGAGGTTTTGTGTGCTTTCATTGGAAGATTTGTTGTTGTTTATTTTGATGATATACTGATTTATAGCAAATCTATTGAAGAACATCTTGAGCATTTATGTGCTGTTTTAAAGCTCTACGAGAGGCACATTTATTTGGTAACCTTGACAAGTGCACCTTTTGCACAGATCGTGTTTCTTTTCTTGGCTATGTTGTTACTCCACGGGGAATTGAGGTTGACAAAGCCAAGGTGGAAGCTATACAGGGGTGGCCGGTACCAACGACTATCATCCAAGTGCGGAGTTTTCTAGGACTTGCTGGGTTCTATCGTCGCTTTGTGCGGGATTTCAGCACCATTGCTGCACCATTAAATGAGCTTACGAAGAAGGGAGTCGCATTTTCTTGGGACACCAAACAAGAGAATGCCTTCAACATGTTGAAAGATAAGTTGACACATGCACCTCTTCTCCAACTTCCTGATTTTAATAAGACTTTTGAACTTGAATGTGATGCTAGTGGAATTGGATTGGGTGGTGTTTTGTTACAAGAAGGTAAACCCATTGCATATTTTAGTGAGAAACTAAGTGGACCTATTCTGAATTATTCTACTTATGATAAGGAATTGTATGCTCTTGTGCGGATATTAGAAACATGGCAGCATTATTTGTGGCCCAAAGAATTTGTTATTCATTCTGATCATGAATCATTGAAGCATATTCGTAGTCAAGGAAAACTGAACCGTAGACATGCTAAGTGAGTTGAATTTATTGAATCTTTTCCTTATGTCATTAAGCACAAGAAAGGGAGAGAGATATCATTGCTGATGCTTTGTCTATAAGATCTTTGGTCTGGAAACAATTAAACAACAATATGTACATGATAATGATTTTAAAGATGTATTTCTGCAATGTAAAGATGGAAAGGCATGGAATAAATTTGTTCTTAATGATGGCTTTGTGTTTAGAGCTAACAAGCTATGCATTCCAGCTAGCTCCGTTCGTTTGTTGTTGCTTTAGGAAGCGCATGGAGGTGGCTTGATGGGACATTTTGGAGCAAAGAAGACAGAGGACATACTTGCTGGTCATTTATTTTGGCCAAAGATGAGGAGAGATGTGGAGAGATTTGTTTCTCGCTGCACGACTTGTCAAAAGACGAAGTCGCGATTAAATCCACACGGTTTGTATATGCCTCTACCTGTTCCTAATGCTCCTTGGGAAGATATTTCTATGGATTTTGTTTTGGGATTGCCAAGGACTAGGAAGGGTCGTGATAGTGTTTTTGTGGTTGTGGATAGATTTTCTAAGATGGCACACTTTATACCTTGTCATAAAACTGATGATGCTACACATATTGCTGATTTGTTTTTTCGAGAAGTTGTTCGTTTGCATGGTGTGCCAAATACAATTGTTTCTGATTGAGATGCTAAATTTCTTAGCCATTTTTGGAGAACTTTATGGGCTAAATTGGGGACTAAGATTTTATTTTCTACCACATGTCATCCCCAAACTGATGGTCAAACTAAAGTTGTGAATAGAACTTTGTCTACTATGTTAAGGGCTGTTTTAAAGAAGAATATTAAGATGTGGAAAGATTGTTTGCCTCATATTGAGTTTGCTTATAATCGTTCATTGCATTCTACTACAAAGATGTGCCCATTTGAGGTTGTTTATGGCTTGTTACCACGTGCTCCTATTGATTTAATGCCTCTACCAACTTCTGAAAAATTGAATTTTGATGCTAAGCAACGTGCTGAGTTGATGTTAAAATTGCATGAAACAACTAAAGAAAACATAGAGCGCATGAATGCTAAGTATAAGCTTGCTGGTGATAAAGGTAGAAGGAAATTAATCTTTGAACCTAGTGATTTGGTTTGGTTGCATTTGAGAAAGGATCGGTTTCCTGAATTGAGAAAATCTAAATTGCTGCCTAGAGCTGATGGACCATTTAAAGTGCTAACACGAATTAATGAGAATGTATATAAGCTTGATCTTCCTGTAGCTTTTGGGGTTAGTCCCACATTTAACATTGCAGATTTGAAACCATATTTGGGAGAGGAAGATGAGCTTGAGTCGAGGACGACTCAAATGCAAGAAGGGGAGGATGATGAGGACATCAACACAACAATACAATCTCCAGCACCACTTGGTCCTATTACTCGTGCTCGTGCCCATGAACTCAACCATCAAGTAAGTTCATTATTAAACTCTAGTCCATTATATTTAGACAATGGAGACACGTGCGCTCTTGTTTTTCTTAGGAACGATGGGGAGGATCAACAGGGCAAGGGATGGGCACCGACTGGATTTGGACTGCAGGACAGCGCCAACTTGTGATGGATGCCACGACTTCATACGGACTCCGATTGGGACGTTCTAGCATGTTTTGGAAATCTTATAAAGTATACATTCCAACGGATCCAGAAGCATGACTATACCTTATCAGATGCGTCCAGAGTCATCGTTTTTGTACCGAGACCTTTTCTGTCCACCGGTGCTGCATCACCTTATTTTGGGACGATGGCCATGTATCAAGTTGGGTCCATTAGGGACGCGTCCTAGGGTTGGAGAACGACCCCAACACCCTTGTGGTCATTCTCTCAACAAGTTATAAGTACTTAGAGCCGCCGTAAATAGATTAGGTCTTGTTTCGTCGAGTTAGCTATTGCTACCGCCTTTCAGCGTGCGTGTTGGATCAACCGTTCGTCTGATTGTCATCAGAACCTCACCATATTGTGTTCTCAGATTGAAACCTTCATATTCATCTTGCAATTGAGTGCTTGTTCATCTTGTTCTTGCTGGTTCTTCGATTGCTTGCAGGACGGGAGCCCTAGTGGCTGGTTGTCGCACCGCAAGATCACGGTAGCCATCGGAGGTGGTGTATCGGTTGCTAAGGAGCAGCGTCCTTGGACGGTTGTAGTCGAGCCGTGAACGTCATCTCCATCCACCAATCGAGTTATCCACCAACTCTCATCGAAAGATCGGACTGTGAACCCTACGGGTCGCTATCATATTCACCCCCCCTCTAGCCATCTAGGACCTTTCAAGTGGTATCGGAGCCATGGTCACTATTTTATCAAGGCTTAACAACCTTTGGTGTTAGTGATGGCTCAAATTTCATTCAACCATGTGGGGGGCAAACCACCTATGTTTGATGGCTCATCATTTGATTATTGGAAGAGAAAGATGAAAGAATATCTTGGCTCTATTCATGAGAAGGTGTGGATGTCCCGAAAAGGACTTTGTTATTCTTGATACCGAAAGACCCACACCAAGGGAACAAGAGAACAAGCAATGCAACACAATGGCTCTAAACACTATATACAATGGTGTTGATTCAAAAGTGTTTGAGCAAATCAAAGATCTAGAGAAAGCAAGTGAAGTGTGGAAGAGACTTGAGGATACATATGAGGGCACCGCAATGGTAAAGAGTTTCAAGTTGTACATGCTCAAGGACAAGCTATCTCATTTCAAGATGAAGGAAGATGAGTCAATACCGGAGATGTTTCATAGGCTCCAAGTTATTTTGAATGATCTCAAGGGGTTGGGTGAGAAGGTTAAGGATGAAGACTTCTCCAACCAGTTTATTGGTTGCTTGCCCAAGAAATTCAAGACCTTGAGGCAAATCATTAGAAGAGATGGCTTGACAAACATCACGCCAAATGAAGTACTTGTTGAGATCATGACCAAAGAACAATACAATGAAGAAAGTGAAGAAGAAGAGATAAAGGAAGAAGAGAAGAAGAAGAAGAGCATAGCATTCAAGGCAAGAGCAAAGCAATAAAGCAAGATTCTAGTGACGATGAAGATGCAAGTGACATTGATGATGAGACCATGGCCCTCTTTGTGCGTAAGTTTGGCAAATTCATGAAGAAGAAGGCCTATGGATCTATAAAGAGAAGGGATAATTTTAAGAACAAGGAATATGTGAGAAGATGCTACAAGTGCAAGAGCACCGGTCACATGATAGCGGATTGCCCCAACAATAGTGATGATGATGAGAAAAAGTAGGGCAAGAATGACAAGAAAGAAAAGAAGCTATCATTCACAAAGAAGAAGAAGGGTGGATCTTATGTTGTGACTTGGGATAGTGATGCCTCTTCCTCCGATGATGACTCTAGTGATGATGAGAGGAAGAAGAATTGCTATCAACAACAAGCCATCCATCTTCGACACTCCATCATGTTTCATCGCTAAGCCAACTAAGGTACAATCTTGTGATGAGAGTGATGATGATAGTAGTGATGATGATGAGGAGTACTCCAAGGAGGAACACATGGATATGATGGAGCAAACTTATACTTGCTTCGAGACAAAGAGGAAGGAGTGTAAAGAATTGAACAAGAACCTTAAGGCTCTTGAACAATCCTTTGATGAGCTCAATGGTACTCATGAGAGGCTAGTGGAAGCCCATGAGAAACTTGAGAGGACTCACAAGAAGCTTAAAAAGGCTCACTCCTCCCTCCTTGATCAAAACAAGGATAAGGATGTTTCATCATGTGATATTGGAGTAACTTGTGATATTCTTGATGTATCATTTTTCACTCCTATCATTGTTGCACAAATCAATACTAGCACTTCCACTTGCACATCCACTAGTGATAGCTCAAAGGGTGATGCTTCACCAGTGAGTGAAAATGAAAAATTGAAAAAAGATGTTAATGAACCCACTCATGCTTTGGGTAAGGCATATGGTGGAGTTGCTTGCTTGCTAAAGTGCTTGGGTAGCCAAAGGTTCTCCCTTAGCAAAGAGGGATTATGCTATACCCCGAAGAAAGGCAAGGCGGCCTTTGTAACTCCAAAGCCTAGCTTTGTGAGAAGCAATGGTCGATTTTGCAATAGTTGCAAGCAAGTGGGACACATTGACCAATATTGCATACTTATCATGAGCCAAACAAAGTTTTCTAAAGCCACCTCTATTCATTTTGATTCATGTTATATGCTTACCAAGGGTAGAGATGGTATCATGGCTAAGTATGTTGGTACACCATTGTTGGCCCAAAGAAGAAGGGAATTTAGGTGCCAAAATGTTTGGTCACTAACTTCAGAGGACCCAAACAAGTGTGGGTACCTAATAAGAACTAAATTGTTTTGTAGGTAAATTACAAAGCCGAAGGAAGGCATTGGGTGCTTGATAGTGGGTGCACTCAACACATGACCGGGGATTCTAGAATGTTCAAATAAATCAACTCCAACACCAATGATGGCATTGATAGTATTACTTTTGGTGATAATGACAAGGGCAAAGTCAAAGGGCTTGGCAAGATTGCAATATCAAATGACATGAGCATATCAAATGTCTTGCTAGTTGAGAGCTTGAACTTCAATTTGCTATCCGTGGCTCAATTGTGTGATCTTGGATTCAAATTCATATTTGGGGTAGATGATATTGAGATCATTAGTGTAGATGGTTCAAACTTTATCTTCAAAGGATTTAGATATGAGAACATCTATCTAGTTCACTTCAATACTAGTGAGTCTCAATTGTCAATTTGCTTGTTCACAAAATCAAGTATGGGTTGGTTATGGCATAGAAGGCTTGGTCATGTTGGAATGAAACAATTGAATAGATTGATTAAGCATGACTTAGTAAGAGGCTTGAAAGATGTTGTGTTTGAGAAGGACAAACTTTGTAGCTCTTGTCAAGCCGACAAACAAGTTGGTAACACCCATCCTAAGAAGAGCATGATGAGCACTAGTAGAGCATTTGAATAATTGCACATGGACTTATTTGGACCAACAACATACACTAGTATTGGAGGCAACAAGTATGGATTTGTGATAGTTGATTACCTTACAAGATATACATGGGTATTCTTTCTCAATGACAAGAGTGATACATTTGCCACATTCAAATCTTTTGTCAAGAGATTTCATAATGAGTTTGAGACCACCATCAAGAAAGTGAGAAGTGACAATTGTAGTGAATTCAAGAATACTAGAGTTGATGAGCCATGTGATGAATTGAGAATCAAGCATCATTTCTCGGCCAAGTCCACTCCACAATCAAATGGCCTTGTTGAGAGGAAGAATAGAACATTGATTCATATAGCAAGGTCTATGCTTAGTGAGTACAATGTGAGTCATTATTTTTGGGCTGAAGCTATCAACACCGCTTGCTATTCTAGTAACCTATTGTATTGTCACCAAATGATGGAGAAGACATCATATGAGCTATTGAATGGAAGAAAGCCCAACATTGTATGCTTTAGAGTGTTTGGTTGCAAATGCTATATCTTGAAGAAAGGCACAAGACTTGGAAAATTTGACAAGAAATGTGATGAAGGGTTTTTACTTGGTTACTCAACCACAAGCAAAGCCTATAGAGTTTGGAATTCGGCTAGTGGTACACTTGAGGAGGTTCATGATGTTGAATTTGATGAAACCAATGGCTCTCAAGTTAAGAATGAGAATCTAGATGATGGGAGTGGATCTCAATTGTCAAAGGCTATGAAGAACATGGATATTAGTGATATTCGGCCAAGACAAGTGATTGACATTGAAGATGACAAAGATTAAGTACTCAACTCACCAAATGTGCAAGCTAGTGGTTCTCAAATGCAAGATCAACCAGTGGCTAGTTCATCTCAACCAAATGATCAACCAAGCTCAAGCAGTCAAGTCCATATTCCCCGACCAACTAAACATTGCAAGAGATCACCCCATTGATTAAATAGTTTGTGACATTACAAGTGGTGTTCAAACAAGATCAAGATTGGCATCTGTTGACGGTCCTTAAGTACCAATTTTAACCATCAACTAAACATGAAAAAGGATCCATATGCAATTCACATATAGATATAGGGGGTTTTACTAATGAAATTCCACAAGTTTTGGTGAATATCTATTTCTACAGGGGGGTATCAGGAAATACCTAGGAAAGGCCCACATGTCATGTTTATATAGAGATAATTATCAACCGCATAATTTTCTGTACTCTAGAAGGTCCCAGAAGACATGACAACGAACAGGAGGTGGAATGGACCCGAAGTCAGGGCGCCCACCCTGGCCTGGGGGCCAATCAGGCTCCCCCTCGCGGATCGCGCTCCACCGCCTTTGAGGATGAATCTAAACCCTTCATATAGGTCGGTTTGATCCGACAACCGACGTTCATTTGAGAAGGCTATATAAGAAAGGCCCCTGACCCCCTCAGGAGAGGCCCCATCATAGAGAGAGCAAAAGCTAGGGTTTGGAGATGAGAGGTGTTCCTCGGATGGATATCCTGTCTTCTCTAAACTAGAATAGATCTAGATAGTAGAGAGATGGAGAGCGAGGGAATATTAGAGGAGATGACGGCCTGTCGGTGCCTCCTCCGGTTGTACTTCGACATGATGAAGCTCTATTCAAGCTTGCTCCTGAGATCACTCTGGTAATCTACTTCTTATTTCATTGACTAATTACTATGCTTCTGGTTTGCAACTCTTCCGAGTACTTTAATCTATAGGACGCTATAGGTTAGAGGAGTAGCATAGGTGTAAGCGCGGTGCTTAGACCTAGGTTACTTGTGAATGTCTCCTAACATTCCGAACCCGTGGTAGTAGCGCGGAAAGTGACAGTTTTGTCGTTACCTTTGTATCCCACATGTCGTTTGTAGGACTAGCATACCTATGGTTAAGCATCCTGTGTGGTGTCTCTTTTCATGTGGTACGTCCCCAGATATAGATATGTCTCCTTGGGATTAGAAGTAGAGAAACCCTAGTTATCCTCTCTATTCTCCTATTATCTCCCCTATATTAGATTGTTCTCCCTTACCTTTAACCTTTTTTCACCTTATCTTGTTCTTACCATATACTTTATTTTCACCCACTTATATTTTTTGTTTAAGTTAGAGGGTAGATGATTCTCCCGTTTCCCTGTGGATTCGATATTTAAAACCCGTCCCAGGTGAAAGCTATAACGGTATTCGTGCGCTTGTGGATTTATCTGTGTGCGTCTAAAATATCCAACAAGCTTTCTGGCGTCGTTGCCGGGGAAACGGTTGCTGAGTTAACTACAAACTACCTTAATCATTTATTTTCTAAAATAAATAAATAAATATATATATATATATATCTTTATCTTTCCTTTTCTTTATCCTTTTCCTCTATCCTTTACTTTTATTCTTGACCTCATCTCTGCTATTCTTTCTTCTTACCTATTTCTTGATCTCTTGTCTATCATGGACGATAACATTCCTATCTATCAATATGGTTTTGAGATACCTCAAACCAATAGAATCTCCAAAGCCTATCATGACATCTAGTTTTGAGATAAGCCCGAAATACATAGAATTTCTTAAAAACAACCTTTCTTGGGAGAAGATGAGGAAAACCCATACACACACCTAGAAGAGTTTGGACGAGTCTGTGACCTCCTTCGCATAGAAGGCATGTCCGATGAGACCATTCAATGGAAGCTCTTTCCGTACTCCTTCACGGGAAGAGCTAAACATTGGTACAAAATCAACATAGGAAGTGTTCAAGGAGATTGGAAGGTGCTATCCAATAATTTCCTTAGAAAATATTTTCCAATCACCAAAGAAGTTGATATTCGGAAGGAGATTCTTACTTTTAGACAACTAGAAAAAGAATCTCTTGGCGAATCATGGGATCGCTTTATTGACCTTACTCTCACTGGTCCAAATCTTTGTATTGCAGAACCTATTCTTCTGCAACACTTTTTATGGGCCTTAGTAGGGAAGATAAGGAATCCCTTAATATAGCCTCTAGAGGATCTTTCCTTTGCCTGTCTGCTAGTAAAGCAAGGAATTTGATTGATATAATGAGTGGAAAGACTCCTTGCCCTAGCATTCAGAAGCCAATCCCTGAGAAAGAAAATGAATCAGTTCCTGGACAAGAAGAGGAGATTTCGATAGCCAAATCACAACCATTCCAATCCTAAGATTTAGCTATCGATACTAAACCATCAATACCCCAAAATTCTCCAAGGGAAGAAGAAATTCCAACCTTGGATCTTTTAGATGCTGATGGTTTAGACTTCTAGTTTCATAAGAGACCTTCAAGCGTAGATAATTCAAATTCTTGCAAGAAGGGTTCTCTTAAAGAGTGTCCTGGTTCCTACTACGAAGAAGTTGACGATGGCATGTCAAGTGATGCCATAGAAGGAGAGCTAAGCCATATAGAAAATTCTATCTTTTTCCCTACTATATCAACAAATCATGAACCCATCTCTAAACCCATCCTTGACCTCGTCCTCCTATCCCTTTCCTTCCTAGTCTCATGATGATCCTAGAAATTCACCAAGACAACCGGAGCATAGGAGTCATGAAGACCACGAGGATAACCAAGAGATGCTACGATAATGGTTGGAATGTGTAGAATGGATGGACAAGGAAGAAGCCTTAATGGATTCCAACCTTGGCTCAATTTCAAATGGTGAGCCTTTAACTCCCTTTGAAGATGAGATTCATCCATCTATGGGAGAGAACCTAGATGAGACCAATCCAGGTAAAATTCCGAACATTCAGATTGAAGAGAAGATGACATCAATGAGCATGGGATCTTTCCCATAACCACTTCATTAACTCCATGCTCATATAAAACATTTCCCCAATCAGTTGGTCTCTACAATCTCACCACATTCGAGATCTCCAACCCCTTGATGAGTGTGTGGGTGTCCCGATCTTTCGGTGGAGATAGATAACTACGATTTGACTGGAGAGACGTTCACGATCCGACTACAACCATCCAAGGGCGCTGCACCTTAGCGATCGATACACCAAATCCAGCGGTTGCTCACGATCTTGCGGATTACAACCAACCAAACCACTAGGGTTATTCCTGCAAGCAATCGAAGAACAAGCAAGAACAAGTAGAACAAGCACTCAATTGCAAATAAGAGATGAAGGTTCAGATGTGATACACATGAAGGTGGGGTTTCGAATCAAGTAGAACGGATGGTCTAGTCGACACACGCGTCTACAAGGAAGTAGCAGCAGCTAAACTTTCATCTAAACAAAACCCAATCTGTTTGTGGCGGCTCTAGGGGGATATAAGGAGGAGGGAGGACGACCACAAGGGTCCTGGGGTCGCCCAACAACCCTAGGATGAGTCCCTAATGGACTCAAGTTCATACACGGGCCATAGGCCCAAAATATGGTGATGCAGCACCGTTGGCAGACAAGGTCTTGGCATTAAATCGTCAACTGCGGTCGCATCTGGTAAGATATATGTATGAGTCCGGATCCGTTGGAAAGTAGACTTGATAAGCTTTCCAAAAAGTGCTAGAACGTCCTAATCGGAGTCCGTATGAAGTCGTGGCAACCGTCACAAGTTTTGACTCTTCTGCAGTCTGAATTGGACTTTCAAAACGTGTTGGACTTGGACTCTTTCTTTCCTTGGATCCGAAGTGACGTGGTGGCCTGGTGGAGGATGTTAGGAACACTTAGATTTGGTCCCCAATCAACTTCATTGACCATCCATGCTTTCCATATGCAATCTAACCGTTCCTTGATCCATGTAAGCAATTCTGAGAATGAAAACATACACACTTCATAGTGCAGCACCCATTCATCAAATGTAACAATGATAAACCTCATATAGAATGGTTTCACCTTTGGTATAGAAGTGGTTGGCATGGTCATATCTAAGTCGGTGATGTCCTCATCATTCTCCCTTTCTTGACAGCAAACCGTCCTCGGTTTGACTACTGTTGGAGAATGTGGTGTAGGTAAAAGCAAACCGGGCTCCCTTTCTTGTTTGTTATCCTGTTTCTGCATAATAAAACTAGAGAAGCTCGACATGGCATGTTTATAATTATTGCATACCTCTAATTGATCACATCTTTTCACAAATAAAGAAGATTGCAGAACTGAGCAAATGTAAATTCGATGTACCATATACTCCTCTTTACAATTATATTTTCCAATAGCATGGAAACTAACATTAGAAGAACATGGCAATTCAAATCTACCAATCAGTTTATTCTGCAAATAGCTAAAATCACAAAGATCATCAAACTCAATGTACCCTATTGTATGTAAAGATGACAACAATTGAGCTTCTTCTTTTTCATTTGCAATATGAACAATATGTTGGAATTCAACACTCATTGATTTAGAATTTTTATCTTTATTCAGTAGTTGTGGTATGGATATAAGTAATTCATTACCACACAACTCTTCTTTGTCACAAGAAATATCAAGCATATCAAAGTGTGACAAAGGAAAATCAGCGACAGGTTCCACAATTGATTGATCTATAATATCATGATTAGTGGACAAATGTAATTCTACTAAAGTATGCTCACCTTGATTTATGTTACAACTATCTGACTTACCTTTGCTGCTCTTCTCAAATGGTGTATGTGCAGCCAGATTCATGCTTTTTTCAAATGTTTCACCTCCTATCTCAAATTGATCAATGTCCATTTGTATATTGTCATCTACTTGCTGCAAATTATTAGTAATAGGAGAGATACAGGGTGCTATAGTATTTGTGAGATCCTTTTTTAGAGTTATTTCAGAATCACAAGCAAGACCAAACAACTCATCAAAAGTATTATAATGTTTATCAACAAGAATATTCTGAATTTGCATGTTAAGACCTTGCAAAAATCTATGTTCTAGAAAACTCATCATTTTCTTCAAAGCCACAACGTAGCAAACATGATTTTAGTCTTTCCAAGTATTCTGCTACAGTTTTGTTTTCTTGTTTTATAGATTGCAATTTTCCATACAAAAATTCAAAATAATAGCTAGGAACAAAAACATCTCTAAAATGTCTTTTTATATCTTTCCATGATTGAGGAGCTTTATCAAATCTACAAAGGTGTTTCCACTCAGTTAAAGCATAGTTGATAAGAACACTTGAAGCAATGCTAACCTTTTGTTTTTCAGACAGATCATATTTTTTAATTCCTTATCTACATGTAGCTCCCATTCAATATATGCATGAGGATCATAGTTTCCTTCAAAATATGGTACTGCAGATTTTATTTTATCAAACCAATAATCACATACCTCGTAAGTAGCAAGCTTATCACTTGTCATACCACTAGCAAAGTGATTCGAATATGCAACCTGATCATCTCCTAATTTCATGTAGTTTCCTGCCATGATTAGAAGAAAACAAGAAACATACACAATAATATTTATGTCCCTATCAACTAGTAGGATTTGGTTGCTGTAATTCTCTCACTCTCAACTTGATCAAACAAATTCTTACAAGTTCTTACCAAGCAAAACAAGAGGTGGCAGCAACCAACAAGTCGGAAACCCTGGAATAGTGTATCGACACCGTAGCAACAACACCTATAAAGTTGTATCTGGATATGTGGAGCTATAGGAGGGCTAAACAATAATGTGCAAGGAAGTACTAGCACCACATTAGTTGCAAAAGCAAGTTGAGAGATCGTTCAACGGAGGTACCGTGCTGGTCCTAGGCTAGACAGTGCTAGAGACGCAAGCCTAGACACAAACGAAGTCACGGTACAGCAAAAAAAAAGGCACAAGAATAGCAAGCAAAACACTCCCTTTCTTTTCCTCCTCTCTTCTTTTCTTTCTTTTCTCTTTCTCTTTCTCTTCTTTTCTTCTTTTTTTCTATTTTCTTTCTGATTTTTTTCTTCTTCTTTTCTTTTACTTTGCACAACTATAACAAAATTGGATCTTGACAAATCAGATTCCAATAAGAAACGTAACAATGTGTTTTCTTTCTTAAAGAACTAGCAATGCTGATATTTTTCTGTGTGCCTAAATCAAATCTGGATGTGAAAAAAAATGTGGATGGATATGGTGTAGCGAAGATGTATATGGTAGCAATGATTGCAAAAGAAATATATATGATGTAGTGGAGTTGTATATGGTGATGGTAAACACAGCGGATATAGTGACCAAAATGTGACAAGAACTCGAAACTCTAAAAGCCTAACCCTAAAACCAGCAACACGACTCAACCGATGTAAACCAAACTCAACAAGCTCGTACTAAGTAATACTAGTAAAAAGGCTCTAAAGGTCTATGGGATTATGGGAAATGAATCTACTATTTTTTTGTTGACTTTTTCTGGACTTTAGGAAATTAAAAGCAAACTGAAATCTCTCACCGATGAAACCTTGCTCTGAATACCTCTTGATGAGTGTGTGGGTGTCCCGATCTTTCGGTGGAGATAGATAACTACATTTGACTGGAGAGACGTTCACGATCCGACTACAATCATCCAAGGACGCTGCACCTTAGCGATCGATACACCAAATCCAGCGGTTGCTCACGATCTTGCGGATCACAACCAACCAAACCACTAGGGTTATTCCTGCAAGCAATCGAAGAACAAGCAAGAACAAGTAGAACAAGCACTCAATTGCAAATAGAGATGAAGGTTCAGATGTGATACACATGAAGGTGGGGTTCCGAATCAAGTAGAACGGATGGTCTAGTCGACACACGCGTCTACAGGGAAGTAGCAGCAGCTAAACTTTCATCTAAACAAAACTCAATCTGTTTGTGGCGGCTCTAGGGGGATATAAGGAGGAGGGAGGACGACACAAGGGTCCTGGGGTCGCCCAACAACCCTAGGATGAGTCCCTAATGGACTCAAGTTCATACACGGGCCATAGGCCCAAAATATGGTGACACAACACCGTTGGTAGACAAGGTCTTGGCATTAAATCGTCAACTGCGGTCGCATCTGGTAAGATATATGTATGAGTCTGGATCCGTTAGAAAGTAGACTTGATAAGCTTTCCAAAAAGTGCTAGAATGTCCTAATCGAAGTCCGTATGAAGTCGTGGCAACCGTCGCAAGTTTTGACTCTTCTGCAGTCCGAATTGGACTTCCAAAACGTGTTGGACTTGGACTCTTTCTTTCCTTGGATCCAAAGTGACGTGGTGGCCTGGTGGAGGACCTTAGGAACACTTGGATTTGGTCCCCAATCAACTTCATTGACCATCCATGCTTTCCATATGCAATCTAACCATTCCTTGATCCATGTAAGCAATTCTGAGAATGAAAACATATACACTTCATAGTGCAGCACCCATTCATCAAATGTAACAATGATAAATCTCATATAGAATGGTTTCACCTTTGGTATAGAAGTGGTTGGCATGGTCATATCTAAGCCGGTGATGTCCTCATCACCCCTCTTTCTTTCTATTTATAAAAACTTTCAAAGGGCGGTTGTCGATGCATATGTCTATAATAAATATTGCAGATCTCGTTGAGTTGATCTTGATATAGGTACACATAGTTTGGTGTTGGAGGGGAAACCACTTAACCAACAAATAGTAATTTAATGGTTTCCCAAGTACAAGCTTAGCGTCCTAAAATAAGCACTTACCAGATCAAAATATGAGTTTCCACTTGTTTGCAATAATGCCTTGTGTAATGAGCATAGAAATATAATTGTAAAAATATTCCTTCGGGTATTCTTGTCACTAGCCTTTTTAGGATTGGAGCAAAAGATCGAAGGGAAAACAAGCACAAGGTATGTCCAATCAATCATCATGCAACATTGAATTAAATTCATCCAAACTTGAGTTTTTGCAAAATTCAAGCTTGGGGGAGTAACTTACATAAAAACATCCTTTGCCATATTGCTATCTTGGTTGTCCCTACCTTTTAAAGACATGCTCAATTTGTTAAACACTAATCATTCTCTCCATATGAATAGATCTCTATAATGCCTTCATGTTACCTTTGTCTATCCTAGTAAGTGTTAGTTTGGAAGTACTGATCATGCTTCTATTGGTTTTTAAATTAAGCGTGGTGCTTAGGTTAAATAGTCTTCCTTAATCTGATTATACATGGAGTCTAGTTTGGTTATTGAACTAAAAATTGCTTGTATAGACATTGGCATATTTTGTCGGACTAACCCCTATAGGAAAAACTTGCAATATCAAAATGGGAAGTCCTGATATAAACTCACACTGGAAATAAAGAGAGACACATGAAGTTTAACAACGTGGACAAGGAATACATAGCTCATTCATCATAGAGGGATGATTCATGGAACAAGAAGAAGAGTGCCACAACAAGATATAATCAAAAACACTCACTCCATGGAAGAGGTTGGGCAAAATTCCACCAAGCCCCTTTAAGACAAAGAACATCATGGGAATTCAAGACAGTGGAGGAGTACAAGGAGACAAAAGTACATGAACAAGATGCACAAACACTAAGAAAGGAAAGCTTTCATAAGGTGATACTGTACCATCACTCCTCAATAATTAAGGTAACATCTCAAGGTAAGCGACTATCACTTTTATAAGCTTCTCCTTGATTCTAGCATGCACATAAATAAAGAGACAAATAGGTATGGGTTACAACTCCAATTAATCCAACCTGATTAATTCAACATGTCTATTCCTTTAATCTTTGTTCCTAGTACAACCTTCTTGATCTCACTATCTTAACCATATAAGCTAAAATGTTGCACATCCAATCTTTAGAAGATGATAGCCATAAAGAAAGATATATACACAGATAGACTATCCTTCCATAGGTTGAGCAATCTGATCTGACAAATGTTTTTTAAATGCTATACCCATGCTCATCTTCTGCTTTTATCACCCATCAACTTTATCTTGCTCACTATGCTTAAGGTTAGAGAAGAATGAATAGACTTTTGGTTCTGTTGGTGTTTTCCTCCAACAGGGCCTAGGCACTTGATCTCTGCCTTGTCTCTATGAGCAGGACACATTTTGAGCAACATGGAGGAGTTTTCCAACTCCCAAATTCAACCCAGTGAAGGACCTGGATCTATGAGAACATACACATTGATCAAGATGTTGCTAGCTCCCATACATAACGCTTCACTTTGAACTGTTGGGCAAACGGAGAACATGGGTGACACCGTATCAAGAGGTGCAATTATCGACATATCCACCTGGAATTAAATGATGCACCTAAAGAATGAACACGGTGTGAAGGACCGAGAACGGCGACCAGAGGGGGGCGTGAATGGGAGCCAAATAAATTCAACTCAAAGACTTGACCTTGTCCCAAACTCACACCCAAAACTTGACCTCGGAAGAACCGACTCGCACACAACCTAACAAGTAGGTGGACACCTTAGGAAGACCCCTAAAGGTGCAGTGGAGCGGTCGGAGAAGATGGAGAATAATCAAAGCCACGAACTCGAAACCGATACACCGAGAGCGGTACTCTCAACCTCTAGAGAAAAGAGGCAAGAGCACACACAAAAATACTTATGAGAACTGGTCTCAAAAGTACCTAATTAGGTTCCTTACATGAATACGAATCCAACGCAACAAACGGAACTTGATTCGGAGTCTGGACGAGAGAGAAACGGCTAAAACAGTGACGAAGAAAATCCTGAAAACCTTGCTGGAAGGGCGACGGACGCTGGCGACGGACGCTGTAGAGGGCGACGGACTGAGTTCGACGGGCGACAGACGTTGCTCTGTCAGGAGCGTCCGACACTCAAAAAACAGCCCGAAAACAGCTCCAGTGACAGATGATCGCGACGGACGCTGTCGTCAGCACTACGTAGCGTCCGGCGCCTCCGACGGACCATCCGACGCCAAACTCTGGAGCGTCCTACGCCCCCGAAATCTGCACAACGATCTCGAAAATCGTTTTCTCTCCTACAAATCTTCCCAAAACTCAACCAAATGAACTCCAACTGCAACCAAAGTTTGTAGGCATGATCCTTGTAGAGTTGGGGAGCTAATCCTAAGAAATCATCGCTCAATTTGGTGAGAATTAAAGGGAAACGAGGATTTGGGGGGAAAGGGGCAAGAACGAAGAACACCGCAAAGAAATCGCCAGATCTACCCACTCGTGAGGTTTGAGGGGAATTCCATCAGTGCAAAGATGCTACTCATGAATACGAACAACTTGGTTCAAACGGATTTGCAAGAGCTACTCCCTACAAAGAGAAATCATCTCGGGAAAAAGAGGGAGCAAAAGCAAAATGCGAAGAACACAAGCAAAACGGGGACACGATCAAGAAGTCGAAGCCACCATGGCTTACGGAGGTTACGGCCTCCGATTCCTCGCAACAAACTCAAGTTCTTACAGAGGTTGATGAAATCAACCTAGGGATCTCATGAACTAGAGAGAGGGTAGAGAGAGAGAGAGAGTTGGGGCAAAATGATTAGGGTTCAAGAGATGGGATGAGGGATACCTTTTCACCCCTAGTTAACGGGCTTTGGATATTTCCCAAAGACCCCCCTAGATACATTGAGTGAACTACCTAGCCTAAGCATTGCAGTCCAAGCTCCTGGAAATATCTCTCGCATTTTGAATGGACGGCCCCGCTTCCTGCCGGGAGTTGCCGTCGCCTCGACGCAACCTCTAGGATTCCGCCATGTGCCATCCCCGCTTCCTCGGAAGCTCCGCCTAGGTTTTGAGGCCCAAACCCAGGAAACCCGCCACTGGTAGCTTTGGGCTCAACTACCAAACCCCGAGTTTTGTGATAGCGACCCATAGGGTTCGCAGTTCGATCTTTCGATGAGAGTTGGTGGATAACTCGATTGGTGGATGGAGATGACGTTCACGGCTCGACTACAACCGTCCAAGGACGCTGCGCCTTAGCAACCGATACACCACCTTCGATGGCTGTCGTGATCTTGCAGCGCGACAACCAGCCACTAGGGCTCCCGTCCTGCAAGCAATCGAAGAACCAGCAAGAACAAGATGAACAAGCACTGATTTGCAAGATGAATATGAAGGTTTCAATCTGAGAACACAATATGGTGAGGTTCTGATGACAATCAGACGAACGGTTGATCCAACATGCGCGCTGAAAGGCGGTAGCAATAGCTAACTCGACGAAACAAAACCTAATCTGTTTACGGCGGCTCTAAGTACTTATAACCTATTGAGAGAATGACCACAAGGGTGTTGGGGTCGTTCTCCAACCATAGGACGCGTCCCTAATGGACCCAACTTGATACATTGGCCATCGGTCCAAAATAAGGTGACGCAGCACCGATGTACAGAAAAGGTCTCGGTACAAAAACAATGACTCTGGATGCATCTTATAAGGTATAGCCATGCTTCTGGATTCGTTGGAATGTAGACTTGATAAGCTTTCCAAAAAGTGCTAGAACGTCCCAATCGGAGTCCGTATGAAGTCGTGGCATCCATCACAAATTGGCGCTGTCCTGCGGTCCAAATCCAGTCGGTGCCCATCCCTTGCCCTGCTGATCCTCCCCATCGTTCCTAAGCAAAACAAGAGCGCATGTGTCTCCATTATCTAAATATAATGGACTAGAGTTTAAGAATGAACTTACTTGATGGTTGAGTTCACGGGCACGAGCACGAGTAATAGGACCAAGTGGTGCTGGAGATTGTATTGTTGTGTTGATGTCCTTATCATCCTCGCCTTCTTGCATTTGAGTCGTCCTCGACTCAAGCTCATCTTCCTCTCCCAAATATGGTTTCAAATATACAATGTTAAATGTGGGACTAACCCCAAAAGGTATAGGAAGATCAAGCTTATATGCATTCTCATTAATTCGTGTTAGCACTTTAAATGGTCCATCAGCTCTAGGCAGCAATTTAGATTTTCTCAATTCAGGAAACCGATCCTTTCTCAAATGCAACCAAACCAAATCACCAGGTTCAAAGATCAATTTCCTTCTACCTTTATCACCAGCAAGCTTATACTTAACATTCATGCGCTCTATGTTTTCTTTAGTTGTTTCATGCAATTTTAACATCAACTCAGCACGTTGCTTAGCATCAAAATTCAATTTTTCAGAAGTTGGTAGAGGCATTAAATCAATAGGAGCACGTGGTAACAAGCCATAAACAACCTCAAATAGGCACATCTTTGTAGTAGAATGCAATGAACGATTATAAGCAAACTCAATATGAGGCAAACAATCTTTCCACATCTTAATATTCTTCTTTAAAACAGCCCTTAACATAGTAGCAAAGTTCTATTCAAACTTCAGTTTGACCATCAGTTTGAGGATGACATGTGGTAGAAAATAAAAGCTTAGTCCCCAATTTAGCCCATAAAGTTCTCCAAAAATGGCTAAGAAATTTAGCATCTCGATCAGAAATAATTGTATTTGGCACACCATGCAAACGAACAACTTCTCGGAAGAACAAATCAGCAATATATGTAGCATCATCAGTTTTATGACAAGGTATAAAGTGTGCCATCTTAGAAAATCTATCCACAACCACAAAAACACTATCACGACCCTTCCTAGTCCTTGGCAATCCCAAAACAAAATCCATAGAAATATCTTCCCAAGGACCATTAGGACCAGGTAGAGGCATATACAAACCGTGTGGATTTAATCGCGACTTCGCCTTTTGACAAGTCGTGCAGCGAGAAACAAATCTCTCCACATCTCTCCTCATCTTTGGCCAAAAGAAATGACCAGCAAGTATGTCCTCTGTCTTCTTTGCTCCAAAATGTCCCATCAAGCCACCTCCATGCGCTTCCTGAAGCAACAACAAACGAACGGAGCTAGCTGGAATGCATAGCTTGTTAGCTCTAAACACAAAGCCATCATTAAGAACAAATTTATTCCATGCCTTTCCATCTTTACATTGCAGCAATACATCTTTAAAATCATTATCATGTACATATTGTTGTTTAATTGTTTCCAGACCAAATATCTTATAGTCAAGTTGTGTCAATAAAGTATATCTCCTAGACAAAGCATCAGCAATGATATTCTCTTTCCCTTTCTTGTGCTTAATGACATTAGGAAAAGATTCAATAAATTCAACCCACTTAGCATGTCTACGGTTCAGTTTTCCTTGACTACGAATATGCTTCAATGATTCATGATCAGAATGAATAACAAATTCTTTGGGCCACAAATAATGCTGCCATGTTTCTAATGTCCGCACAAGAGCATACAATTCCTTATCATAAGTAGAATAATTCAGAACAGGTCCACTTAGTTTCTCACTAAAATATGCAATGGCTTTACCTTCTTGTAACAAAACACCACCCAGTCCAACTCCACTAGCATCACATTCAAGTTCAAAAGTCTTATTAAAATCAGGAAGTTGAAGAAGAGGTGCATGTGTCAACTTATCTTTCAACATGTTGAAGGCATTCTCTTGTTTGGTGTCCCAAGAAAATGTGACTCCCTTCTTCGTAAGCTCATTTAATGGTGCAGCAATGGTGCTGAAATCCCGTACAAAGCGACGATAGAACCCAACAAGTTCTAGAAAACTCCGCACTTGGGTGATAGTCGTTGGTACCGCCTACCCCTGTATAGCTTCCACCTTGGCTTTGTCAACCTCAATTCCTTGTGGAGTAACAACATAGCCAAGATAAGAAACACGATTTGTGCATAAGGTGCACTTGTCAAGGTTACCAAATAAATGTGCCTCTCGTAGAGCTTTAAAAACAGCACATAAATGCTCAAGATGTTTTCAATAGTGGTGCACGGTTGGGCAACGAGGCACCAGGAATTAGGTCAATTTGGTGCTCAATGCCTCGAAGTTGTGGCAGCCCTGGTGGTATTTCACTTGGGAACACATCAGAAAACTTTTGCAAAATGTTAGCCACAACATGAGGCAAGGAATGCCGCATATCATCAATGGAAATCAATGCATCTTTGCATATTAAAGCATAAGCAACAGAAGTGGATGCATTCAACTCATTAACATCAGATTTAGTAGCAAGCAAACAATTCCCATTCAATTTAATCTCAGTTTGCTTATCAACAACAGATTTAGCATTTTTATTGTTCTCACTTGTAGCCTTTGCAGCTTTAGCAACATCATCATGCATAATGGCTTTAGGAGACATAGGATGCAACACAATTTTTCTATCATGGTATAGAAAAGAATACTGATTTGCTCTACCATGATGCATAGAATCCCTATCAAATTGCCATGGTCTACCTAGCAGAATATTACAAGCTTGCATAGGCACAACATCACATTCAATCACATCATTATAGGATCCAATGGAAAAATTGATGCGCACAAGTCTAGTTACCTTTGCCTTACCACTATTGTTTAACCATTGAATGTAATATGGATGTGGGTGTGGTTTGGTCATAAGCGCAAGCTTCTCCACCATGTCGCTGCTGGCCAAGTTGTTGCAGCTACCTCCATCAATGATCATGCGACATGAACGCTCCTTGCTGATGAAGTGTGTGGGTGTCCCGATCTTTCGGTGGAGATTGATAACTACGATTTGACTGGAGAGACGTTCACGATCCGACTACAACCATCCAAGGACGCTGCGCCTTAGCGATCGATACACCAATTCCAGCGGTTGCTCACGATCTTGCGGATCACAACCAACCAAACCACTAGGGTTATTCCTGCAAGCAATCGAAGAACAAGCAAGAACAAGTAGAACAAGCACTCAATTGCAAATAAGAGATGAAGGATCAGATGTGATACACATGAAGGTGGGGTTCCGAATCAAGTAGAACGGATGGTCTAGTCGACACACGCGTCTACAAGGAAGTAGCAGCAGCTAAACTTTCATCTAAACAAAACCCAATCTGTTTGTGGCGGCTCTAGGGGGATATAAGGAGGAGGGAGGACGACCACAAGGGTCCTAGTGTCGTCCTACAACCCTAGGATGAGTCCCTAATGGACTCAACTTGATACACGGGCCATCGGCCCAAAATAGGGTGACGCAGCACCGTTGGCAGAAAAGATCTCGGTATTAAATTGTCTACTGCGCACGCATCTGATAGGATATAGGTATGAGTCCGGACCCATTGGAAAGTAGACTTGATAAGCTTTCCAAAAAGTCCTATAACGTCCCAATCGGAGTCCGTATGAAGTCGTGGCAACCGTCGCAAGTTTGGACTCTTCTGCAGTCCGAATTGAACTTTCCAAAACGTGTTGGACTTGGACTCTTTGTTTCCTTGGATCCAATATGACGTGGTGGCCTGGTGGAGAACATTAGGAACACTTGGATTTGGTCCCCAATCAACTTCATTGACCATCCATGCTTTCCATATGCAATCTAACCCTTCCTTGATCCATGTAAGCAATTCTGAAAATGAAAACATACACACTTCATAGTGCAGCACCCATTCATCAAATGTAACAATGATAAACCTCATATAGAATGGTTTCACCTTTGGTATAGAAGTGGTTGGCATGGTCATATCTAAGCGGTGATGTCCTCATCATTTGGAACAATGTGTGTTGCTGATTTTGCTCCGCCTTCTCCATTTGTGCACTAAGGACACACTGTACAACGAGGCTCTCATAGTGGTCGGCTGCACCTGCATTAATATGTTCTTCCACATATTCTTCACTACCTGCATGGTCAGCCGCAAGCAATGCATGTGTATCATCATCAAAATCACTAGCAGATGAATACTCACCATCATCTTTGACTATCATAACGTGCTTGCTTGAACACTCGCACATCATATGTCCATATCCCTTGCATCCATGACACTGAATGTCTCTTGTTCTACCTATAGATGCCACGGACGAAGCACTTGCACTAGGCTTTTGTACCGTCTTCGCCACTGAATTCGCTGGAGTAGCACGAAGCTTGTTGCTAGTAGGAGCTAGTGTAGTCATAGTAGTAGTCGTACGGGGCTGCCATGAATTAGTCTTCCCTGCCGAAAAGTTAGTGCTAGCACTCGCACGTCGCCCATGCACTTCCCTTTCAGCTTTACAAGCAAGATGAAACAAACGGGTTACGTTAGTGTACTCTTTATATGCAAGGATGTCCTGAATTTCATGATTTAACCCACCCAAAAATCTTGCCATAGCAGGTTCCTCATCCTCCTCTAAATTACAACGCAACATACCCATTTGTAATTCTTGATAATACTCTTCTACACTTTTAGCACCCTGTCTTAGTTGTTGTAGTTTATGTAGCAAATCACGTGCATAGTAAGAAGGAACAAATCTAGCCCTCATGATTTTTTTCAAAGCATCCCAAGTCTGTGGTATGTTCTTAGGATTTTTCTTACTATACTCTATCCACCATACAGTAGCAAAGTCAGTAAACTCATTAGTAGCAGCCCTAACACGTGTATTCTCAGGAAATTCATGACATGCAAACTTTTGGTCAATAGCAATTTCCCATGAAAAGTATGCATCAGGATCATACTTGCCATCAAAAGGAGGTATTTTAAATTTAATCTTACTAAAAGCATCATTATTATTGTGTACCTCACATCGACGGTGACCTATACCTCTTCGATTTAAGTGTAGGCGACGTCAATCATGAAGGTCATTGTCATCAAGATCCATATCTCCAGAGTAAGCATCCTCATCATTATCTTCGACCCGCTCCTCGTCCTTGTTGCCTTCATCATTCTTCTCTTTGTCTTTTGTGTGGAAGTCATCAAAACGTTGTAGAAGAGCAACAAGGTTTTTGTCCATACGAGCCATCGATGCTTCAAGTCTTGTAAGCTTGGTGGTGGTGGTGAGTTGGGCGGACTCCAATTGCCCAATCTTTTCATTGGTCACCTGTAAATCTCGATCAAGTCCATCTGCGTGCAGCTGCACTTGTCTTGTAAAATGTTGAATGATGCCCTTGGTGCGTGGAGTTTGTGGCATCTGGTTATTGTCCTCTGTTCCTGACATGGTTTAAAAGACAAGAACAACAAGAATACAAGTGAAGAAATAAAAGCCCTACAACTATTAGGATGTAGCTACAACAACACACTCACTCTCAACCTGTTTCTCAAGCCCTTACCAGTTCTTACCTTGCTTAAACAAGAGGGGTCAACAACCAGCAAGCCTGCAACCTTGGAAGTGAATGTATCGGTACCGTAGCACAACACCTGTCAAGTTGTAGTCGAATATGTGGAGCTATAGGTGGCCAATGTTATGGACAAGGATAGATACTAGCACCACGTTAGTCACAAAAGCAAGTTGAATAATCGTTCAAAGGTGGTACTGTGCTGGTCGTAGCCTAGACCGTGCTAGAGACGCGAGCCTGGACACAAAGGAACTCACAAACACCACCTAATCAAAGGAGACAACACAAAGATCAGCCCCCTTCTTTATTTTTTCTTTTTTTTGTCTTTTTTTTTACTTTTTTTTCAGGGGATCCTCAAAACTGATTATATGAACAGAGAGATGTCGAAAGAGCAATTCACCACACACACTTTTTCCGAAAGTGTAGGGGTATATAGGTAATTAAAAGATTCTCTCTCTCTCTCTAAAGTAAGCTTTGCTGTAATATCCTATGAATCAAGTAGTTCGAATTTGCTTCTCGAAAGGAACTTAGACTCACAGAAATAAATATCAGAATAGCACTCGGGATCAATAATAGAAAACAACTCGGACTCAGAATTTATAGCAGCGAATACGGGTAAAACTCCAACTCGATTACAGAAAACTACTCAGACTCGGACTTGATAGCAGCGAATACTAGGGTAGTACTCGGACTCGATTACAGAAAGCAACTCGGACTAGAACGTGACAAGAACTCGAAACTCTAAAGGACTATAACTAAGACCAGCAACTTGACACAACCGATGCAACCGACGATTCAACAAGCTCTAGCTAAGCAGTACTAGCAAAAAGGCTCAACGGGTTTATGGGATTACGGAAAACTAATCTACTATTTTTTTGGGCTTTTCTGGACTATAGGAAAAAAATTGCGAAGGATTGGAAGTCTCTCACCGATAAACCTTGCTCTGATTACCAACTGATAGCGACCCGTAGGGTTCGCAGTCCGATCTTTCGATGAGAGTTGGTGGATAACTCCGATTGGTGGATGGAGATGACGTTCACGGCTCGACTACAACCGTCCAAGGATGCTGTGCCTTAGCAACCGATACACCACCTCCGATGGCTGCCGTGATCTTGCGGCGCGACAACCAGCCACTAGGGCTCCCGTCCTGCAAGCAATCGAAGAACCAGCAAGAACAAGATGAACAAGCACTCAATTGCAAGATTAATATGAAGGTTTCAATCTGAGAACACAATATGGTGAGGTTCTCATGACAATCAGACGGACGGTTAATCCAACACGCGCGCTGAAAGGCGGTAGCAATAGCTAACTCGACGAAACAAAACCTAATCTGTTTACGGCGGTTGTAAGTACTTATAACCTGTTGAGAGAACGACCACAAGGGTGTTGGGGTCGTTCTCCAACCCTAGGATGCGTCCCTAATGGACCCAACTTGATACATGGGCCATCGGCCCAAAATAAGGTGACGCAGCACCGGTGGACAGAAAAGGTCTCGGTACAAAAACGATGACTCTGGACGCATCTGATAAGGTATAGCCATGCTTCTAGATCCGTTGGAATGTAGACTTGATAAGCTTTCCAAAAAGTGCTAGAACCTCCCAATCGGAGTGCGTACAAAGTCGTGGCATCCATCATAAGTTGGTGCTGTCCTGCGGTCCAAATCCAGTCGGTACCCATCCCTTGGCCTGCTGATCCTCCCCATCGTTCCTAAGCAAAACAAGAGCGCACGTGTCTCCATTGTCTAAATATAATGGACTAGAGTTTAAGAATGAACTTACTTGATGGTTGAGTTCACGGGCACGAGCACGAGTAATAGGACCAAGTGGTGCTGGAGATTGTATTGTTGTGTTGATGTCCTCATCATTTTGTGGCCCAAACTCAGAAACCGACGCGGATGGTTTTGAGGCCCAAACCACTCGACGCGAGCCACCTTGTCTTCGCTTGGTCGGACTCCGAGTCCCCTGAGCCTCCGCTCGACTCGCGCGTCCACCGTCTTGACTCGGCCGACTCGGTCTACCTCCATGTCTTCTCGCACTCGCCGGTGCCAAGTACTAGCCACCACAGCTAGTCCGCCGGCACCTATGGTCCCTCAGTCCGAGCCCCGCTTCCGCCCTTCACCGCTCTCAGTCCATCGGCACGGCAAGCCTCTACTCGACCTTCTCCACGCCATTGACCACTGTCACTAGGCATAGCACCTGCACACCACAAGCCGATGGACAGGCACACATTTGCTTTCGCAAAGGGTTAGAATCAAGCCACTCAAACTGAACCGCTCAAGTGTTGGACAATCACTCATCATAAAACTGAACTACATGGGTACTTATCCACCATGTGTTCGCAATCTCCCTCTTGATGAGTGCATTGTCAACACAAGTGCATTTCAGATTTGAGCCACAAGGTAAAGCTCTCTAAATGATCAAAAAGGTGAGAAAGCCAAAACAGGATCACTTGAGAGAAGCAAGGCGAATCCAAAAATTGGTTCCCAAAGACATGGGCAACGGCTCGACGCAAGCAAGTAAAACAAAGCTAGCCCTCAAGAAGAGGCAGAAATAGTCTCAACACCGCTAGCAAGTCCAAGATACCAATCACAAACTCTCAAAGCTCAGAAAACCAATTTAAGAACTAGGAGAGCTCAAAAGATACCAATTGAAACCACTTATGTCTCCTAATTCTCAAGAAGCAATCGAAACCTGTCAAAGCCAACAAAGCAAGCTAGACCCTCCGGAGGAAGCAAAGACTCAACACATCTAGCAAAAGCTCCCCCTGGGCAAAAGCACACTCAAGATACCAAATGAGCTCTAAACCAATGAGATGCACTCTTTCTCCCCCTTGGAAGTAGATGGCTGAAAATGGAAAGAAATGCACATCTCTCCCCCTTGTTGACACATGTAGCTCATCAAACATCAACAACTCAAGATCCGGCTACAAATGTCATGAAATGCAAAATGAGTGCAAAAGCTTCATACTTAGAGCTAAGACGATGAATAGATGCTCTAAGTGATGTGATCCTGTGAGAATAGGAAAAGCTCTACGTGCCCAGCAAAGACTCAAGTTGAGCTTAAGATCACTTTAGAAGCTATTTTAGAGAGCATATCATGTGTGAGCAAGGAATGGGTATCACCTCCTAGAGACAACTAGACACGGAAAACAAGATAGGATCTATCTCAAAGCAATCTCATGTATAGCAAGTAAAACTATCCCTAGCAAAGTTCATACAACAAGCCAATGACCCAACTGAATGAATTTTTCAAATTTTAGAGTTTTGCAGCCAATTTTCAGTTTTAGGCACATTTAAGTTGTATGCGAGTGGTTGTCAGCAAAGTGATGCCACTGCTTGCCAATCGGGCGAAGTCAAAGGACTTGACACACCAGTTTTGGTCATACACGACACCGCTCAAGTATCAACCCATATGGGAAGCAGTCTCGAACACACGGTGAAGCGCTCACAATGCAGACCCCACTCGATCTTTCTAATTCACAAAACAGAAAGCAATTTCATTTTAGATATTAATCATGGTGCTCAAAGATAGTGAATGAAACAATGAAGAGCCATAGTTACAAGCTATATACAAAGCAGCCAAGAAGGATCTTCAAAAGCCTACTCATGCTAGTGCCATTTCAGAGGTGACATGGGGAATTTAAATTCAGTTTTAAAGATTTTCTAACTTAGCTCTATTTCATATCATAAAGATCAAAAAGAGTCTAAGTTAGACAACACCATAGACACATAAAAACACCTCAAACAGAGCATAGATTCAATATATCGGCTATAGATATGAAGCTTAAAATGAACTATGTCACAAATGTAAATGAGATGCAAAATGCAATGACACCAACTAACACAAACAAGACATCAAGAGAGAAGAAGGACAAAGAAAAGACTAAAAGAATAAAAAAGGACTATGATACACAAAACTTTCCTCCTCTAAAAAGGAAAGCAAACACCCAACTCGCCCCGAAGGCGAGAAAACACAGCTTGATCCAATGCTTAGTGAGAATATCCGCAAGCTGGTTTTGGGTCTCGACATGTCAGAGGTCGATGTCGCCCTTCTCGTAGTGATCACGCAAAAAGTGAAAGCGGACCTCAATGTGCTTGGTCTTCGAATGAAGCACGGGATTTTTAGCCACACTAATTGCAGAGGCACCTTAGTAAGCTCAAGACCAAAATCTCTCAAAGTGGCAATCATCCAAAGCAACTGAGAGCAACAACTAGCCGCGGCAACATACTCAGCTTCACACGTCGACTGTGCCACGCTAGATTGCTTGCGAGAAGACCAAGAAACCAAAGAAGATCCGAGAAACGGGCAAGTCCCAGAAGTGGACTTCCGATCAAGTCGGCAACCGGAAAAGTCGGTGTCAGAATAACCACAAAGCTCAAGAGAAGAAGAGGTGGAAAACCAAAGTTCAAATTCGAGAGTGAAGCGCAAGTACCTCATGATGTGTTTCACCGCCTGCTTGTGTGAAGTCCGTGGGGACGCCTGAAAGCGTGCACACAAGCAGACGGCAAACTGAATGTCCGGCTGATCCACCGCCTCTCCTTCCTCGTCCGCATCCAAGGCAGTCGTAGTCGACATGGGCGTCGAAAGAGGCTTTGCCTCACCCATGTCAAACTTCTTCAAGATATCCTTCGTGTACTTGCCTTGGTGCACGAACGTCCCTTCCCGGGTTTGCTTGATTTGCAACCCGAGAAAGAAAGTCAACTCTCCCATCATGCTCATCTCAAATTCCCTGCTCATAAGATCTGCAAACTTGGCAACAAGAGCATGAGAAGAACCACCAAAGATGAGCAAACTTGGACAAGGAGAGTGTCTTTGCCTTGCTTGAGGAGAAACAACGTCTTATCTACCAATCCCATTTTAATGCCCTTAGCAAGCAAAAAGGCTTTTAGCCTATCATACCATGCTCTTGGTGCTTGTTTCAAACCATACAAAGCTTTGTGAAGTTTAAAAACATGATTTGGAAACTTGGCATTTTCGAAACTGGGAGGTTATTTAACATAAACTTCCTCCTCTATGTAGCCGTTTAAGAAAGCACTTTTAACGTCCATTTGAAAAAGTTTTAAACCCTTAGAAGCCGCAAAAGCTAGAAGGATTCTAATGGCTTCTAAACGAGCTATGGGAGCAAAGGTTTCCTCATAGTCTATTCCCTCCTTTTGACAGAAGCCTTGAGCTACCAACCTAGCCTTGTTGCGCACTACCACCCCATCCTCACTTTGTTTATTTTTAAAAACCCATTTGGTACCTATGGGGTGGCAGCTAGGTGGTGGAGGAATTAAGACCCAAACGCGGTTTCGCTCAAAGTTTTCTAACTCCTCATGCATGGCATTAACCCAATCCGGATCCATCAAAGCGTGTCCAACATCTCGGGGCTCAAAAGACGTGACAAAAGCCGAATGAGCAAAGTGAGAGAGATAGGACCTAGACCGCGTGACTCGACGGTTGATGTCGCCGATGATGTTCTCCGGCGGGTGCTGCCGCTGGATGTGGCGGGGAGCCTGCCTGGACGAAGTGGCCTCCCCCTCGACAGCAACTGGAGCTCCCTCAGGTGCAACGGGCACCGACTGAGGAAGCTGCTCGAACAGCCCCCATGTAGAGGAAGTAGTCGGATCGGGACCGTGAGCCAAAGTGGACGTCACAGGGTCGACGGGGGCAGCCAGTGGAGTTGGCTTGGGATCACCCCAATCAGCATCATCCTGCTTCTCCTCCACAAAGATGTTGGTGTTCACCTCATCATCACCTGCAATCTCAAAAGCAGTGGAAACACAGGGCATAGTTTCATCGAAGGTAATCTCACAAGTCTCCATCACTCGGGTTGTTTCAAGGTTAAGTGCACGATAAGCACGAGAGTGAGTAGAGTAATCCAGAAAGATACCGTCAGAAGACCGTGATTCAAATTTATCCAACTTACCGCCCTTTTTGAGGATGAAACACCTACACCTTGGGTGGTCTCCCAAATCGCAACTCATAAGAGGTGTTTTTCTTGAAAGCTCGGAGAAAAATGCGATTGGAAACATAGGAAGAAGAACTAAGTGCTTTGGCCCAATACCGCCTAGGAGTCCTATGCTCATCGAGCATTGTCCTGACCATCTCAACAAGGGTCCAATTCTTGCACTCAACAACACCGTTCTGCTAGGGAGTGTGAGGTGAGGAAAACTGGTGATTGAGACCCAAAGAAGAGCAAAGAGTTGCAAAGTGAGCATTCTTGAATTTTGTGCCATTGTCACTGCGGATAGCTCTCATGGCATTCTTAGCTAGCTCATTTTGCAATCTCAAAATCAGATCTCGAACACGTGGAAAAGCCTCATCCTTACTTTCCAAAAAGAACACCCAAGAGTATCTTGAGTAGTCATCAACGACTACAACCACATACCACTTCCCTCCTTCCGACTTGACCCGAGCTAGACGAACTGTGTCCATGTGTAAGAGGTCGCCGGGTCGAGTGGTCATGACCTCAGTCACAGGAGGATGGGAAGCGGCAACCATCTTGCCATGCCTGCAAGGATGGAAAACCAAATCCTTCTTGAACTTTAGCTTTGGAAATCCTTGGATAAGGTCCATTGAGCTAAGCCTTGCAAGTAAGTCAAAACTCAAATGTCCCAATCTCCTATGCCACTTCCAAAGCTCGGAAGAAGAACCGACAAGAAGACAAGAGAAGGTCCAGAAGAGATAGAAAAATCCGCATGAAAAACCTTCCCGAAGAGCAAAATCCGGCAAACAAGATCACCCCGAGAGTCCAAAATCCGAGAGAGATTAGGCTTGAAACTCACTTCAAAACCATCATCAAGGAGTTGCGAAACCGAAAGAAGGTTAAAATGCAAATTCGCAACCAAAGCAACATCCTTGAGGACAAAAGACGGATTGACTCGGATGGACCCCCGGGAGACAACCTTACCTTTACTTTTGTCCCCGAATGTGATATACTCGGTGTGGTGCACGGGGTCGAGGATGGAGAACCACTTGGCACTTCCGGTCATATGGCGTGAGCATCTAGAATCCACAAGCCAAGTCTCCTCCAGTCCTCCTTCCTACATCAATAAAAAGACATAGGGTGAGCAAATGGACCAACACTGGGGTTAGTAAACTGTGAAGGATACCAGTGTTGTCCCACTTGCCCAAAGAATGGGTTAGGAGAGAAACCAAACATCTCCTGCCCCACATAGGGATATAGATCACCACGATGGGGAAAACGTGGTCCGCTAGAGAAGGGTGGAGTAAAGCCACCGCCACGAGACCCATAGCCGTATGGGTCACGACCGGTACCCCGCCGGGCACGACCACCGCGTGGTCTCACCTCCTGAGGCCTAGCACCTTGAGGCATTGTACCTCTAGGCCTAGTAGTGCGCCTCCGAACTTCTGGTTTGCGCACCCCAACTCGTGGGTGGTACATGTCCCGGTTGTTCAACTCAACATGCCTCCGATCATCTCTCTTCCTCCTATAGCAAAACTCAGCCAAATGCCCATCCCGCTCACAATACTCGCAATGGTACCTCACCACTCTCTTGGTAGGCACTCTCTTGTTGTGTTGGGTGGCTCTAGCTTTCTTAGGAAGGGGATCACTAGAGATATCTGGCAGGGTGTCAAGTGGGTTGCGAAGGTGGTTCAGTTTTGCAATCCACACTTGCTTCTGTGGAGTGTTTTTGGGTGGCTCTTCAAACACACCATCTCTCATAGGAAACTCAGAGGGGTTGGTAGGCTTAGGTGGAGTGATCTTGGTAAGCTTGGGAGTTGTGGTGGGTTTCTCATTCTTGCTCAAACCACTGCACTCACCGATCTTGCCGAACATGCTATCGTCCTTCCCACCTATAGCAAAGCCTACTCCTATGCTGCCAGCCCTTTTGCATTGGCTGAGCATCATCCCCAACTGCGGCTCTCGGCAAGACACCCAGCTCAAGATGGACCGAAGGTATGTGTTTTCTTCCTCGGTACGCATCGTTTCGTGTCTGCATGACGCGATCTCAAGCTCCAAAGCCTCAAAGCGTTCCGACTCTCTAGTGCTATCTGAGCTGACCTTCTCTAGCACACTAATCCTAGCATCTCTTTGTGCCAGCTCAGAACGCAAGCCTAAGCAAGACTTGCACACACCAAGTAAGCTAGGCCTAGCCTTTAGCTCACTGACCTCCTCAAGTAGAGTGCCATACTTGTCCTGGAGAGTGACAAGACTAGACATGTGAATGACACAAGCATCACACTCTACCTCCTCGGTAACCACCACTGACGCCTTAGCAAACTCTAGCTCATGCAGCGTGCTAACATACTTAGCCTTGAAATCATTCCTCTCGCACGCGGCACGCTTGAGCAAAGCATCCTAACTCATCAAGGTGTCGTTCAAAGACTCAATCTCGAGAGAGAGGGATGCGATGGTGGGTGGTACCTCGGGTGTGTCGGAGTCGTAGTCGTAGTCGGGGTCATCCTTGCGCTTCCCGACTTTGCCTTCTTCAATCTCCATGGTGCAAAAGCCACCGTGCTTGGTGTCAGCGTAGAAGCATAGGCCGTTGAACTTGTCCTAAACCTTTCCCTTGGACTCATCATCGCTTGAAGAAGCACCTCCGTCGGAGGAGGCATCGATGTCGCTGAGGGAGGCGAGGAAGGCTCGGTGCTTGGCCTTCACCTTGTCGATCACCTTCTTGGAGGACCTTCAGTGGTAGCCACCCTTGGCTTGTGCTTGTCCTCGAAGTGGTGCTCGTGCTTGTCCTTGCGCTTGATGAAGTCGCCCGCAGCTTTCTTGGGGCAGTTTGCGATGAAGTGATCCTCATCACCGCAACGGTAGCACCCCTTGGCTGAGCCACCATGCCGACAGTTCAAACGGTTGTTGTGAAACCGTGAGAACTTGGTGATGACCAAAGCCAGCTCATCATCTCCAAGAGCCTCCACTTGCTGCTCTGTCAATGAAATCAAAGACAAAGCAAACAAGGAGTGTGAAGGGTCAGAGGAGGAAGAAGACATATCGCTGGGGCCAGAAACCAACGCCACAGAAGGTTTTGATGGGTTCTCAAGCTTGGCCCAGGTCTGGTAGTTAATCTCCGAGGACTTGAGCTTGCTGAACAGCTCGTCCACGGTCAGGGCATCATAGCCCGGTGACTCCTGAATTGCAGCCACCTTCATCTCCCACACCTTCCGATCAAGAGCATGCAAAAGCTTGATAGCCATCTCATGATCATCATAAGGCAAGTTGGCCTGATTGGCACACATCTTGTTATGATAGATTGGAAGCGAGTGAACATCCCATCAACAGATTCGCCGGCTAACTGAGCAAAGTTCTCGTACTCTCTACGGTACGTGTCGAAGAGTCTGGACTTGATCTGAGGGTTGCCCTCATGATATATCAAGAGTGTTTGCCAGATCTCCCGTGCCGTAGTAAGACTCGAAACCCACTCAAACTCCGAAAGAGACAAACAAGAGAAGAGAATGCTACGGGCTCTTGCATTAGATGCATGCTGCGTAACCTGGGCATCGGTGATCCGAGCCTCAAGAACCACGTAGTTCTCATTCTCACAAATCTCCCAAAACTTTGTGTCAAGCCCTTGGAGGTAAGCGGACATGCACACCTTCCAATAGGCAAAATTTGTTCCATCGAAGTAGGGAGGTTTACCAGCACCTCGCTCCATGTCGCCTTCGCGGATCAAGAACCGTGTAAGGTGGATTGACAGATTGTGCAATGCAATAAATAGTTGGGTTTCGTTTGTCTCCTGTATTTCTTTATCCTGTCTTTCCAAAGCAATCACTCTTTATCAGTTCACATCTCTGTTTCTTGGAAGCCAAAAACAAAATCATGGAGAACTTTTGGACAACAATAGACTTCTCTCTCTCACCACAAGAACTACCTCGAGGACAGTTATGGTTTGTGAGTTATGAAAATCACAAGGAAATGAGGACAATTGACTCACTCAGAAGAGTATGTAAGCTACCCTTTGGTTTCCCTTAGTGCATCTTTCTTAAGGGGGTAGCCAAGCTAAAGAAGTTTGAAGATAAAGTTACTAGTGTTCACCAGGAAGAATTAGTTATCTCTATGGTGAAGAAGGCTTTATCAAACACAAGTGTCCTTTGCTCAAGATTGTTAACTTGGATCATACACAAGAAGTTTGAGTACCCATCAAGTTTAGGCAGTGCTTCAGGCTATCCTAAAATGAGATTCCAACATTCAACATACTCAAGTTAAGTCAGTAATCATGACGTGAGAAGAAGATATGTAAGACTATGGATTGGTTCTATGAAGGATCCAAAGACCACAGTTTTGCATCGAGCATGGAAAGAAAGTTTGGATGGAATGAAGCATCTCAGAAAGGTTTTGGTTGTGCTCTATACAAGATATAATGAGGATCGCTGTTAACGGAACTACGGAAGGAAGCAAAGTTTACCCAAAGGCCAAGTATCTTTATCTTTCTCTTCAGTCTCTTCGAATCTCGAGGACGAGATTCATCTTAAGGGGGGTAGAATTGTAACGCCCCAAATTTTGCTTTGTGGAAAATAGTAATAAAATGATTTAATTACAATTTTTGTGCTCATGAAAACATAGGAAATACAACTTTTGACCAAAATATTAAAATTGGAAGTATAAACATGTTTGTGCATTCATGTTGGAGCATCGGAATTGTTGTGGTGGTTGTTCATTGCTTGTATTGATGCATGTGAGTGTTTAAAGTTTTTAAAACGCGTTTAGTAAGTCGTTTATCGGTCTCTGGTTCGTCTCTATCTTTTTCTATAATCAAATTCTTGTTCTCGATGTTAATCTTTCATTTGGACATTCCCAGTATCCGTTGTCTCTCGATCCAAATGATTCCCTTGAGTTCATAATTCATCAACATGTGTCTAAATTCTTTCCGGGAATTTTTCTGAATTTTTCCGGACCTTTTTCCTATTTATCTATGAGGAAATTCTAATTTTTAGATGCTCCAAAATATCTTTTCATGAGCTACAAATACTTTATTTGGGTTCATTGTGTTCAAAAGTATCTCCGAGAATTTTCCCTGAATTTTTGGAGCATTCGGAGTATTTTTCGTGGCTTTATTATTAGTTCTAGACTTTTCTAGAATTATTTTATTCACGAAAATAATTTATTCCGAAAATAAATAATGAAGACCTCAAGTTCCCACCAGCCCACAAAGCCCATGTGCAATAATCCTCATATATCACAAAAGCTCAAGCATTTATTTACTAATGGGCTTTGATGGTTAATTTGGCCCATTAGTAAAGGTGGAGGTGCAACGTCAATTAGTACCATATCGCTAGTTGACGTTGAAGTGGAGAGTCTTCCTCCCTATAAATATGTACCCACCCCCTTGACCAAAGCACACCACGTCTACCACAAGGGGTGCCCCTAGTTTGGGAATACCTAACGGTAGAAAATCATATCTTTTTCCTACTCTGCCGTTATCGTGCAGCCTACTCCAACCGTGGTGATGCTCTCCAATCGACATCCCTTGTCGGCGTCTGATCGACATCCCTTGGCCCGACGACCCCCTCCTTCTGTACGAACGAGCAGCAGCAGCATCAAGAGCGTTCGTAAAAAAGTGAAGGAAGGAGACAAGTGCAATTTTCTTTGACGGTATAATCTCTAGTCTCCACGGTTTCTTCGTTTTATCTCCGTTTTTCTTCTTTTGAGTTGCGTTAGATTCGTAGAGTTTTTATCTACATGTTAAAACCATAATCAAATCTGTTTTGCAAACTTTGAAAATAAATATTTATTTAATGCCTTTTGATTTCCATGTTTAATCTCCAAATCTTGTTTAAATTCTATCTTCTCCGTTTTTAATCCGTTTCCTTCCGTTCGAGTTGCGTTGGCTTCGTATCGACGTAACCTTTTCTTTAGTTATCTTTAATACCATGTTAATAGCTCTGTAATTTTATGGTTAACTCCTAAACTTGATTAATAACTATGCAACTTGTTTTATATATAAAATGTGATTAGTTCTACTTTTATTTCGAGATCCAAATATAACTTTGACTTAATCTAACTTGGGTGTTTCTCTGAAATACCTTATCCATTCTTTTATATAGTTATTAAAATTGGGTAAAAGCCTATAGTTCTCTTTTAAAAGCAAATCTTCCGTTAGTTGTATCTCGATCTTTGTAGCTTCGATTAGCGTGTTCTTTGCGCCTGTGTGATCATAGAGATGCGTAGTTTTTTTTAAATCTTTTCATTGATTGGTGTATTGTTCTAATTTAGCCATGCTTGTATGCTTTGTATGATCAGAATGCTTGTGTGGTGATTTGTGATTCTGTCCAATCGGTGAGTGTTACGTTGGAGATCAAGAAGTTGGCTTTCTAGAAGATCTTTTGAAGACTAGAACTAGAAGAAGGATCTAAGCTTTTGAGGCAAGTATTATATGGGATCTTCCTTGATGTCCTGATGTGTCTAATTTTGTTGCCATACGGCTTACCTAGATTTGTTACCTTGAACCTTGAAATCCTATGGGTTACCTTTGCATATGGGTAGTTATTGCTAGTGCTCTATTTAACTAAGCATGATCTTTAATCTTGATTAATGACTACATGAGATGATAAAGTAAAGCTTGACTTTTTAGTAACATGGATTTAGGACCCTATCTGTCAGCAAAAGCTGGGACATACAGTACAACCATGAGGGCTATAATGGCTCGTGCTTTAGTTCAGTATGAGGGCAACTCTCTCGCATGTGGCAGTTCGCGAAAGTTGCCATTGACGAGTGGTTGCGGAGCGGCTAGAGTGGGGACCGCTGCGTGTGTGTACCATCCCGGGGCTCCTATATACCCCTTGCCCATGGATCCGTAGTGTCTGTTGTTTGTCAGCGAGCCCCTTTGAAAGACTTCATAGTGAACCCTGTCGGCCTTCCTTGGAAGTGGGTCAAGAGGCTGATCCCCTCTTGCGAAAGGGTAAATCACGACTCGTGGGTAAAGTGTACAACCTCTGCAGAGTGTTAAAAACTGATATATCAGCCGTGCTCACGGACACGAGCGGCCCGGAAAACTCACAGACTAATAACGGAAAAACTCACAAAAACAATGTTTACATGTTATTACTTGTGAATCACTTTATCATGATATTATGATGTTCATTCACTTGCTATATGATCATGTGGTTTAGTTTGGGGGCTTGAGCATAATTTATGACACTTCAATTGTAAAGTTTTGAATCAATTAAAAATGCTTATCGCAATAAACCAGTGTCAACCTTTTGAGCCTCATGAACCCCATATATGCTTGTTGAGTACGAAAGTACTTACGCTTGTTCTTTTCTTTTCAATCTTTGGATAAAAATCCTGGATGGGTACCAGTTTGCAAGAGTCTCGAGCAATTAGGCTTGTGATCAACCAGTCAGTTGATCCCTGTGGAGTTGGAGTCTTCACCTGAAGATCGGAGTGTTTTTTCCGTTGTTTGCTCTCTTAAGGTTATTTCTTTGACCATATATGTTATGTATTTAAGTATTGCCTTTTGATATTACCTTGTTCTGTGACTATATGTGAGATTTGACTTCCTGGGCTCACATATAGGGTATATCTGGTTTTGTTCTTAAAACTGGGTGTGACAGATTGGTATCAGAGCAATGCTGACTGTAGGACGCAAGTCTAGTTAGAAATTGATCATCTTATGGTTTAGAAGTGGCTTCAGAAATCCTTGTTCTGTAGACCTTGATATTTTAATCTCTACAAATTCTTATCCTTACTATTTGTCCCTACCTTGATGCTTGTTTCAAACCTTGTTCTCATCTTCACCCTTTGATATGCTTCTTGATCTTTTCTCACCACCTCCTTGTATCATAAAAAAAGAGCTTTAGGATGTTTGCCCTTTATATGAAGAGAACGGTAGTTGAGTCAATGGTTGAAGTGTGAATCTTTAATGCCTTGTTGTATTGACATGATGCATATGCTTATTTTGGATCTTTGTAATGAGTGCAATGATCTTGTGGGATTCCTCCACAATTTCATTTAGTTTATATACCTAAGGCTATAAATAGTTGGGTTCTCTTGTCTCCTGCTTTTCCTATCGTGTCTCAATCTATCGATATCGTGCTTTACCTATCATATATCTTTTTGGAGCAGTCTGCAATGTTTCTATCTCCAAATATGGTCATGCAATACTCATGAAATTTTTCTGAGAGCAACTAGACTTACCCTTGGTTCATTTCCAACTGGAATCACCTTCATAACTGTTGTCTTTTGGGAGATATGCCCATTCTTAGTCAAAGTTTCTGCATAGTCTGGAATTTGGAACAGATTCAGTTGTCTGCTGTTTTTCACAAATTCAAAGTCTGGATTTGGGATTGGTATTTAAAACAAAGTGGTAGAGAATTTTGAGATCTTTTCAGAAAATCCAGAACCAACTTATTTGGATGTCTGAAACTTGAGATATGACCTTTTTACTACAGTGTTGTCGAAGAACTTCGTCCAGGAAATTTCAGATTCACTGATAATATGATTTTGATGATATATTGGCGTCCTTTAAGACCGAGGAAGAAAATTTGGAGCAAAAATAGACTTCCTTATCTTTCTCTGGCTGCAAGAATTGCATTTATAGCTATTTTGGTTTGCGAATGGCGAAGATCACAAGGAGACACACCGGTGCTGTCTAAAACCTGGAACAGTTTTGGTTGGTAACTATTTCCGACTACCTTAACTATAGACGAATGTGCTATAAGAAAGTTGTAGAAAATTTCATAACCTTTCCAATGGTCTAAAGATTGAGCCCCATTGGATTTACATTACTCTATTTATGACTGATTTACTAAGCTGCTGTTTTGCAACTAGCGAGGAACTTTTTGGGATTAGGTCCACTACACCTACATACATGTTTTCAAAAGTATTAGAAAGACATAATGTTCACTCAAAGGAAGATGCAAGCTACCTTGTGGAGTCCCCTGGTCGAATTTTTCTTAAGGGGGTAGCCAAGTTGAAGACGTAATGTGGAAGACGCGTACAATCTTGTGTATAGCTCGAAAGTATTGTTTATCGCTGGGATCGAGATTACTCTAATTGCTCATGCTATACCTTGACACTACTTGAAGTTGTATTTAATATTTAAGGAGGCTATGAATGACCAAAATTCTAATGCATACATGTCCCAAACAGATGGGCACTACAATGAAAGACACTCCACAGGATGCGAGAAGAAATATTCCCAATCCTAATCCCCCACCATCAAATCCTTCAACTATAAAGCAAGCTTTGATGACACAAACTCAACCGCTGCAGTTTCTTGTTCAAAACTCTTTGCATCAAACACCACCGATGGATAAACAAGGTGAATTTATGAAAGGTCATCCGCCAACTTTCTCCCATGACACTGACCCACTAGAAGCAGATGACTGGCTTAGAGCTATAGAGCAACATCTTGACATAATTCAGTGTAAAGACAATGAGAAGATGCTTTATTCTTTCGGTCAGTTGCAAGGTGCAGCTCAGACTTGGTGGGAGTCATACCAAGCTGCACGTACTTCCAACGCTCCTGCTATCACTTGGGATGAATTCTCTAGGGACTTCAAAGCTCGTCACATCCCAGAAGGAATCATGGAGCTCAAGCAAGAAGGGTTCCGTAATCTCAGGATAGGGCAGATGTCGATCAATGAGTACCATGACAGATTGTGCAATGCAATAAATAGTTGGGTTTCGATTGTCTCATGTATTTCTTTATCCTGTCTTTCCAAAGCAATCACTCTTTATCAGTTCACATCTCTGTTTCTTGGAAGCCAAAAACAAAATCATGGAGAACTTTTGGACAACAATAGACTTCTCTCTCTCACCACAAGAACTACCTCGAGGACAGTTATGGTTTGTGAGTTATGAAAATCACAAGGAAATGAGGACAATTGACTCACTCAGAAGAGTATGTAAGCTACCCTTTGGTTTCCCTTAGTGCATCTTTCTTAAGGGGGGTAGCCAAGCTAAAGAAGTTTGAAGATAAAGTTACTAGTGTTCACCAGGAAGAATTAGTTATCTCTATGGTGAAGAAGGCTTTATCAAACACAAGTGTCCTTTTCTCAAGATTGTTAACTTGGATCATACACAAGAAGTTTGAGTACCCATCAAGTTTAGGCAGTGCTTCAGGCTATCCTAAAATGAGATTCCAACATTCAACATACTCAAGTTAAGTCAATAATCATGACGTGAGAAGAAGATATGTAAGACTATGGATTGGTTCTATGAAGGATCCAAAGACCACAGTTTTGCATCGAGCATGGAAAGAAAGTTTGGATGGAATGAAGCATCTCAGAAAGGTTTTGGTTGTGCTCTATACAAGATATAATGAGGATCGCTGTTAAAGGAACTATGGAAGGAAGCAAAGTTTACCCAAAGGCCAAGTATCTTTATCTTTCTCTTCAGTCTCTTCGAATCTCGAGGACGAGATTCATCTTAAGGGGGGTAGAATTGTAACGCCCCAAATTTTGCTTTGTGGAAAATAGTAATAAAATGATTTAATTACAATTTTTGTGCTCATGAAAACATAGGAAATACAACTTTTGACCAAAATATTAAAATTGGAAGTAGAAACATGTTTGTGCATTCATGTTGGAGCATTGGATTTGTTGTGGTGGTTGTTCATTGCTTGTCTTGATGCATGTGAGTGTTTAAAGTTTTTAAAACGCGTTTAGTAAGTCGTTTATCGGTCTCTAGTTCGTCTCTATCTTTTTCTATAATCAAATTCTTGTTCTCGATGTTAATCTTTCATTTGGACATTCCCAGTATCCGTTGTCTCTCGATCCAAATGATTCCCTTGAGTTCATAATTCATCAACATGTGTCTAAATTCTTTCCGGGAATTTTGCTGAATTTTTCCGGACCTTTTTCCTATTTATCTACGAGCAAATTCTAATTTTTAGATGCTCCAAAATATCTTTTCATGAGCTACAAATACTTTATTTGGGTTCATTGTATTCAAAAGTATCTCCGAGAATTTTCCCTGAATTTTTGGAGCATTCGGAGTATTTTTCGTGGCTTTATTATTAGTTCTAGACTTTTCTAGAATTATTTTATTCACGAAAATAATTTATTCCGAAAATAAATAATGAAGACCTCAATTTCCCACCAGCCCACAAAGCCCATGTGCAATAATCCTCATATATCACAAAAGCTCAAGCATTTATTTACTAATGGGCTTTGATGGTTAATTTGGCCCATTAGTAAAGGTGGAGGTGCAACGTCAATTAGTACCATATCGCTAGTTGACGTTGAAGTGGAGAGTCTTCCTCCCTATAAATATGTACCCACCCCCTTGACCAAAGCACACCACGTCTACCACAAGGGGTGCCCCTAGTTTGGGAATACCTAACGGTAGAAAATCATATCTTTTTCCTACTCTGCCGTTATCGTGCAGCCTACTCCAACCGTGGTGATGCTCTCCAATCGACATCCCTTGTCGGCGTCTGATCGACATCCCTTGGCCCGACGACCCCCTCCTTCTGTACGAACGAGCAGCAGCAGCATCAAGAGCGTTCGTACAAAAGTGAAGGAAGGAGACAAGTGCAATTTTCTTTGACGGTATAATCTCTAGTCTCCACGGTTTCTTCGTTTTATCTCCGTTTTTCTTCTTTCGAGTTGCGTTAGATTTGTAGAGTTTTTATCTACATGTTAAAACCATAATCAAATCTGTTTTGCAAACTTTGAAAATAAATATTTATTTAATGCCTTTTGATTTCCATGTTTAATCTCCAAATCTTGTTTAAATTCTATGTTCTCCGTTTTTAATCCGTTTCGTTCCATTCGAGTTGCGTTGGCTTTGTATCGACGTAACCTTTTCTTTAGTTATCTTTAATACCATGTTAATAGCTCTGTAATTTTATGGTTAACTCCTAAACTTGATTAATAACTATGCAACTTGTTTTATATATAAAATGTGATTAGTTCTACTTTTATTTCGAGATCCAAATATAACTTTGACTTAATCTAACTTGGGTGTTTCTCTGAAATACCTTATCCATTCTTTTATATAGTTATTAAAATTGGGTAAAAGCCTATAGTTCTCTTTTAAAAGCAAATCTTCCGTTAGTTGTATCTCGATCTTCGTAGCTTCGATTAGCGTGTTCTTTGCCCTGTGTGATCATAGAGATGCATAGTTTTTTTTTAAATCTTTTCATTGATTGGTGTATTGTTCTAATTTAGCCATGCTTGTATGCTTTGTATGATCAGAATGCTTGTGTGGTGATTTGTGATTCTGTCCAATCGGTGAGTGTTACGTTGGAGATCAAGAAGTTGGCTTTCTAGAAGATCTTTTGAAGACTAGAACTAGAAGAAGGATCTAAGCTTTTGAGGCAAGTATTATATGGGATCTTCCTTGATGTCCTGATGTGTCTAATTTTGTTGCCATACGGCTTACCTAGATTTGTTACCTTGAACCTTGAAATCCTATGGGTTACCTTTGCATATGGGTAGTTATTGCTAGTGCTCTATTTAACTAAGCATGATCTTTAATCTTGATTAATGACTACATGAGATGATAAAGTAAAGCTTGACTTTTTAGTAACATGGATTTAGGACCCTATCTGTCAGCAAAAGCTGGGACATACAGTACAACCATGAGGGCTATAATGGCTCGTGCTTTAGTTCAGTATGAGGGCAACTCTCTCGCATGTGGCAGTTCGCGAAAGTTGCCATTGACGAGTGGTTGCGGAGCAGCTAGAGTGGGGACCGCTGCGTGTGTGTACCATCCCGGGCTCCGATATACCCCTTGCCCATGGATCCGTAGTGTCTGTTGTTTGTCAGCGAGCCCCTTTGAAAGACTTCATAGTGAACCCTGCCGGCCTTCCTTGGAAGGGGGTCAAGAGGCTGATCCCCTCTGGTGAAAGGGTAAATCACGACTCGTGGGTAAAGTGTACAACCTCTGCAGAGTGTTAAAAACTGATATATCAGCCATGCTCACGGACACGAGCGGCCCGGAAAACTCACAGATTAATAACGAAAAAACTCACAAAAACAATGTTTACATGTTATTACTTGTGAATCACTTTATCATGATATTATGATGTTCATTCACTTGCTATATGATCATGTGGTTTAGTTTGGGGGCTTGAGCATAATTTATGACACTTCAATTGTAAAGTTTTGAATCAATTAAAAATGCTTATCGCAGTAAACCAGTGTCAACCTTCTGAGCCTCATGAACCCCATATATGCTTGTTGAGTACGAAAGTACTTACGCTTGTTCTTTTCTTTTCAATCTTTGGATAAAAATCCTGGATGGGTACCAGTTTGCAAGAGTCTCGAGCAATTAGGCTTGTGATCAACCAGTCAGTTGATTCCTGTGGAGTTGGAGTCTTCGCCTGAAGTTCGGAGTGTTTTTCCGCTGTTTGCTCTCTTAAGGTTATTTCTTTGACCATATATGTTATGTATTTAAGTATTGTCTTTTGATATTACCTTGTTCTGTGACTATATGTGAGATTTGACTTCCTGGGCTCACATATAGGGTATATCTGGTTTTGTTCTTAAAACCGGGTGTGACAACACCTTAGGAAGACCCCTAAAGGTGCAGTGGAGCGGTTGGAGAAGATGGAGAACGATCAAAGCCATGAACTCGAAACCGATACACCGAGAGCGGTACTCTCAACCCCTAGAGAGAAGAGGCAAGAGCACACCCAAAAATACTTATGAGAATTGGTCTCAAAAGTACCTAATCAGGCTCCTTACGTGAATACGAATCTAACGCAACAAACGGAACTTGATTCGGAGTCCGTACGAGAGAGAAACGGCTAAAACAGTGACGAAGAAAATCCTGAAAACCTTGCTGGAAGGGCGACGGACGCTGCAGAGGGCGACGGACTTTGTCCGATGGGCGACAGACGCTGCTGTGTCAGGAGTGTCCGACGCTCAAAAAACAGCCCGAAAACAGCTCCAGCGACGGACGCTGTCGTCAGCACTACGTAGCGTCCGGCGCCTCCGACGGACCGTCCGATGCGAAACTCTAGAGCGTCCTACGCCCCCGAAATCTGCACAACGATCCCGAAAATCGTTTTCTCTCCTCCAAATCTTCCCAAAACTCAACCAAATGAACTCCAACTGCAACCAAACTTTGTAGGTATGATCCTTGTAGAGTTGGGGAGCTAATCCTAACAAATCATCGCTCAATTTGGTGAGAATTAAAGGGAAACGAGGATTTGGGGGAAAAGGGGCAAGAACGAAGAAAACCGCAAAGAAATCGCCCGATCTACCCACTCGTGAGGTTTGAGGGGAATTCCTTTGGTGCAAAGATGCTACTCACGAATACGAACAACTTGGTTCAAACGGATTTGCATGAGCTACTCCCTACAAAGAGAAATCATCTCGGAAAAAAGAGGGAGCAAAAGCAAAACGCGAAGAACATAAGCAAAATGGGGACACAATCAAGAAGTCGAAGCCACCATGGCTGACGGAGGTTACGACCTCCGATTCCTCGCAACAAACTCAAGTTCTTACAGAGGTTAGTGAAATCAACCTAGGGATCTCATGAACTAGAGAGAGGGTAGAGAGAGAGAGTTGGGGCAAAATGATTAGGGTTCAAGAGATGGGATGAGGGATACCCCTTCATCCCCTACTTAACGGGCTTTGGCTATTTCCCAAAGACCCCCCTAGATACATTGAGTGAACTACCTAGCCTAAGCATTGCAGTCCAAGCTAGCCTAAGCATTGCAGTCCAAGCTCCTGGAAATATCTCCTACATTTTGAATGGACGGCCCCGCTTCCTGCCGGGAGTTGTCGTCGCCTCGACGCAACCTCCAGAATTCCACCACATGCCATCCCCGCTTCCTCGGAAGCTCCGCCTAGGTTTTGAGGCCCAAACCCAGGAAACCCGCCACCGGTAGCTTTGGGCTCAACTACCGAACCCCGAGTTTTGCGGTCCAAACTCGGAAAACCGACGCGGATGGTTTTGAGGCCCAAACCGCTTGACTCGAGCCACCGTGTCCTCGCTCGGTCGGACTCCGAGTCACATGAGCCTCCGCTCGACCCGCTCATCCACAGTCTTGACTTGGTCGACTCGGTCTACCTCTATGTCTTGTCGCACTCGCCGGTGCTAAGCACTAGCCACCACAGCTAGTCCGCTGGCGCCCATGGTCCCTCAGTCCGAGCCCTGCTTCCGCCCTTCACCGCTCTCAGTCCATCGGCACCGCAAGCCTCTACTCGACCTTCTCCATGCCATTGACCACTGTCACTAGGCATAGCACCTGCACACCACAAGCCGATAGACAGTCACATATTTGCTTTCGCAAAGGGTTAGAATCAAGCCACTCAAACTGAACCGCTCAAGTGTTGGGCAATCACTCATCACAAAACTGAACTACATGGGTACTTATCCAATAGGTGTTCGCATGGTGAGACGTCTTGTTTAGAGGACTCAAAACACTGAACCCTCGTTGGGAGGTAAAATCGGTAAGTTATCTATATTTATATTTTCTACATTAGTTTTCCTTTCTCCATCATTTGCATAAACATTTTCCTTTATCATATTTACTTTTCTGCATTAGCATTGCAAATATTTGTTTGTTGCATGGCATCATAAAATCTAAAGCCCCATGTGAGTAGACTTGTGGCTTAAAACCCATATGTATATTTGCTGTGGTGGCATAAAAAATAAAATAAATATGTTTTCATCTTATAATAAAAATATAAAATAGTAAGTGTATGATCCTGCTAAATAAATGAAATTTATTAGAAGAACCTCGATAGGATCAAAGCTAAAGATTTATGGCTAACACTTAATTAGTTCCACAAGCTTTGTTGTCTATTTGAGCTCCACAAAAATCAAGGATCAAAGGAGGATAGCAGATAGAGGTCACCCTACCCACTGTTAGAGTGCTATCTCAACAGTCACTTCGACGAATACACCTCTGCTACCTGCTAGCCACATCAAAAGAAATTATGTCAAAATCTAGCTTGGGGGAGAGCATCACCATGTATCCAGGTAAGTATTTCTGTCCTCTCAGGTTTGCTTTTATTAGTTGCATAAATTAATGGATTTGCACCACCATGTGAGCACATGAAGGTTCACACTTAAATAATTATGAATTACAAAAGTTACAATTTAGATACTTTTTATATTTATGGATTTACCATTGTCTACTAAGAGAGTTTTCTATTTAGTAATAATAATAGGTGTGTTTAGTTTGTTTGTTTTTAGAAGCTGCTAATAATAAAAGAAAACTCTAGAGATAACTCTATAGAAATGATGAATAGTTGCTCTGCCGTAATTCCTTTCAAGTACCTAGTTTTTAACCTTGAATTTTCCTAAGTTTTAGATATAACTGTTTTGACATAAGATTTGCTCTGAACCTAAAACTTGTGGGTTGCAAATGCTTCAGCTAAGTCTAGGTAGTTGATAGGTATGATATGAGAAAGTTGAGCTACTGTTTATCTTGTTCCTAGAAATACTAGAGTTCTGGAGAATTTATCTTTTGAAAATTGAAAATATTACATAATGAGTTTCTATATGATGAGGGCTTGAATTCCTACCATAGCCATATATACATGACTGGTAGATTAGGAAAACATTCACTATCATGTTTACTACATGTATTTGCATTGAGTTTTGTCAAGCTTTGTTGACCCTTAGAGACTTGTCATGCTTTTAAAATCAAGACCACGTACACTCCACTCATATATGCTACTTCTGTCCTGGAAGTACGCATCCAAATTATGCCATTCAGATCCACCAGAAAAAATGCTCTACTCGGGTCTTGGGAGTAAGCAACCAAAAATATCATATGTTCTCCACCTATCCGTATATTCCATTGCCCCAGTTATAACTGCTCCAAAAAAAATTCCTTGTTATCATCTCTCAAAAGCTTTATTATAGAAAGAGGCTTGGGTTTGTGATATATATATATATAAAGAGAGTAAAACATGGACAAGTGTCCTATCAAAACAATGGGTACTTAGATGCCCGCCTCTGTTGGCAGTTCTTAAGTACCAATTCTAACCATCAACTAAACATGAAAAGGATCCATATGCAGTTCACATCTAGATATAGGGTGGTTTACTAATGGAATTCCACAAGTTTTGGTGAATGTATGTTTCTACAGGGGGTTATCAGGAAATAAGGAGGAAAGGCCCACATGCAAGCATTACATAGAGATAACTATCATCTGTAGGATTTTCTATACTCTAGAGGGTTCCAGAAGGCGCGGGAAGAAACGAGAAGGCGAGCAGGCCTAGGGGCAGGGCGCCCGCCCTACCCCCTAGGGCGGCCGCCCTAGTCTGGTGGCCAATCACAGGCCACCTCGCGGATACCCCCTCACCGCCTTTGAGGTTGCATCTAACCCCTCCATTTAGGTCGGTTTGATCCGACGACCGACGTTCATTTGAACCCATGCACAGAGTATATAGCGAGGAGTATTTTCTGGAGTGTTGGTGTACTTTAGCTCTTGATCTTAAGAACAAGGCTCTTCCCTGACCGGTACTTGACGAACGTACAACACCATCACTTTTTGCCGGCAAATGCCCAAGTGTTGTGCCTCGACGGCGATGCCCTGGTGGCCTTCAGTACGGCACGACAAAGCGGTGCTTGGAATGATGAGCGGTGTGGTGCTGCAGCAGCCTGACGGCGGTTTTGCGTTGTGGATTAGTGACACTAGTACAGACACCACCTTTGACTGATTTCCAAAAATGGCTTTAGCCCCGATGGAAATTGCGCTCGGGGCTAAAGGGGCTAAACCTTTAGCCCCGGTTGGTAACACCAACCGGGACTAAAAGTCCCCTCCCAACGGCTCGTTGGTCAGACATTGTCAGGGGGGCTTTTAGTCCCGGTTGGTGTTACCAACCGGGGTTAGACCTTTAGCCCCGGTTTAAGGCACAAACCGAGGCTAATTCGGGGCCTTTAGTCCCGGCTGGTTCTATGGACCGGGACTAAAGGTCCCCCTATTTGAATCTCTTTCCTCCCCCTGCCCTAGCCCGAGAGCTCATTTCTCCCCTCTCTGTTCTTGCTCTTGTTCTTGGTGTTCTTCATTGTTCTTCATCTCCTCTTCGGTCATTGCTTCATTTGATCACTTCTACGCCTCCATCGACTCGTTGAAAGGTTACTATCTTCAACCTCTCAAGTTTTAGCGGCAACATATATTGTTTCTTGTTCTAGATATGATTTTTCTTTATGATTTTCTCTTTTTTGCCATTTTAAGTTTCATCCACTTGACATTGTTTGAATATTTTGAACAAGGCAACTAAAATTAGTATTCTAAGTATATACCTTTCATTTCTAGGGTATTATATGTTCCACATTTCAAGATTAGTTTAGCTTAGTTTGAGAAATATATAGATTCTTATTAGGATATTATTAAATGATGAATTTATGGTGGATTGTTCTTGATTTATATATGTGCCACTTGATCTCAAAATAATTATATATTTAGATGAAGAAGGTAGCTACCTAGAATACTTTAGTTGTATACATGGTAAATTTTAGTTGTTTTATTTTCTTTGTTTAGAATATAAGGAATTTATAATATCTAGTTTGAAAAATGAGTATAGAGAGTAGATGACAACTGCATCGGGACACTCGACCTCTGATCGGGTTCCAAAGCGACTAAGGCCAGACCTCCCTCTCATTACCTGTGGCAAGTGTATGCAAAAGATTGTGAAAGAGTACCGAGTGGGGAAGCCGGGTCCCAACAACGGTCGGATCTTCTATAATTGTCCAGATCACAATGTGAGTTATATATTTTGTCACATTTGATGGTTATGGTTAATTTGTACCTATATTTCCTGATGATTTTGATTAAAGTGTTGATTTTTTATTTCTATTTTCAGTGGGATGGCACTGGATGTTGCGGCTGGTACTGGGAGGAAGAGTGATGAGGACATCACCGGCTTAGATATGACCATGCCAACCACTTCTATACCAAAGGTGAAACCATTCTATATGAGGTTTATCATTGTTACATTTGATGAATGGGTGCTGCACTATGAAGTGTGTATGTTTTCATTCTCAGAATTGCTTACATGGATCAAGGAAGGGTTAGATTGCATATGGAAAGCATGGATGATTAATGAAGTTGATTGGGGACCAAATCCAAGTGTTCCTAACGTCCTCCACCAGGCCACCACGTCAGTTTGGATCTAAGGAAACAAAGAGTCCAAGTCCAACACGTTTTGGAAAGTTCAATTCGGACTGCAGAAGAGTCCAAACTTGCGACGGTTGCCACGACTTCATACGGACTCCGATTGGGACGTTATAGGACTTTTTGGAAAGCTTATCAAGTCTACTTTCCAATGGGTCCGGACTCATAGCTATATCCTATCAGATGCGTGCGCAGTAGACAATTTAATACCGAGATCTTTTCTGCCAACGGTGCTGCGTCACCCTATTTTGGGCCGATGGCCCGTGTATCAAGTTGAGTTCATTAGGGACTCATCCTAGGGTTGTAGGACGACACTAGGACCCTTGTGGTCGTCCTCCCTCCTCCTTATATCCCCCTAGAGCCGCCACAAACAGATTGGGTTTTGTTTAGATGAAAGTTTAGCTGCTGCTACTTCCTTGTAGACGCGTGTGTCGACTAGACCATCCGTTCTACTTGATTCGGAACCCCACCTTCATGTGTATCACATCTGATCCTTCATCTCTTATTTGCAATTGAGTGCTTGTTCTACTTGTTCTTGCTTGTTCTTCGATTGCTTGCAGGAATAACCCTAGTGGTTTGGTTGGTTGTGATCCGCAAGATCGTGCGCAACCGCTGGATTTGGTGTATCGATTGCTAAGGCGCAGCGTCCTTGGATGGTTGTAGTCGGATCGTGAACGTCTCTCCAGTCAAATCGTAGTTATCTATCTCCACCGAAAGATCGGGACACCCATACACTCATCTTCATCAAGTGGTATTCAGAGCAAGGTTTCATCGGTGAGAGATTTCAGTTTGCTTTTAATTTTCCTAAAGTCCAGAAAAAGCCAACAAAAAATAGTAGATTCGTTTCCCATAATCCCATAGACCTTTTGAGCCTTTTACTAGTATTACTTAGTACGAGCTTGTTGAGTTTGGTTTACATCGGTTGAGTCGTGTTGCTGGTCTTAGGGTTAGGCTTTTAGAGTTTCGAGTTCTTGTCACGTTTTGGTCACTATATCCGCTGCGTTTACCATCACCATATACATCTCCACTACATCATATATTTTTCCTTTGTAATTATTACTATCATATATATCCTTGCTACACCCTATCCATCCACAATTTTTTTTTTCACATCCAGATCTGATTTAGGCACACAAAAAATATCAGCATTGCTAGTTCTTTAAGAAAGAAAACACATTGTTACATTGCTTATTGGAATCTGATTTGTCAAGATCCAATTTTGTTATAGTTGTGCAAAGTAAAAGAAAAGAAGAAGAAAAAAATCAGAAAGAAAATAGAAAAAAAAAGAAGAAAAGAAGAGAAAGAGAAAGAGAAAAGAAAGAAAAGAAGAGAGGAAGAAAAGAAAGGGAGTGTTTTGCTTGCTGTTTTTGTGCCTCTTCCTGCTGTACCGTGACTTCGTTTGTGTCTAGGCTCGCGTCTCTAACACGGTCTAGCCTAGGACCAGCACGGTACCTCCGTTGAACAATTTCTCAACTTGCTTTTGTGACTAATGTGGTGCTAGTACTTCCTTGCATATTATTTTTAGCCCTCCTATAGCTCCACATATCCGGATACAGCTTGACAGGTGTTGTTGCTACGGTGTCGATACACTACATCCAAGGTTTCCGACTTGCTGGTTGTTGCAACCCCCCTGTTTTGCTGGGTAAGAACTTGTAAGAATTTGTTTGATCAAGTTTAGAGTGAGAGAATTACAGCAACCACATCCTACTAGTTAATAGGAACATAAATACTACTGTGTATGTTTCTTGTTTTGTTCTAATCATGACAGGAATCTACATGGAAATTGGAGATGATCAGATTGTCTATTCCAATCACTTTGCTAGGGGTGTGACAAGTGATAACCATGCTACTCATGAGGTATGTGATGTTTGGTTTGATAAAATAAAATCTGCACTACCTTATTTTGAAGGAAACTATGATCCTTATGCATATATTGAATGGGAGCTACATGTAGACAAGGAATTTAAAAAGTATGATCTATCTGAAAAACAAAAGGTTACAGTTGCTTCAAGTGTTCTTATTAAGTATGCTTTAACTGAGTGGAAACACCTTTGTAGATTTGCTAATGCTCCTCAATCATGGAAAGATATGAAAAGACATTTTAGAGATGTTTTTGTTCCTATCTATTATTCTGATATTTTGTATGGAAAATTGCAATCTATAAAACAAGAAAACAAAACTGTAGTAGAATACTTAGATAGACTGAAATTATGTTTGCTACGTTGTGGCTTTGAAGAAAACGATGAGTTTCTAGAACATAGATTTTTGCAAGGTCTTAATGTGCAAATTCAGAATATCCTTGTTGATAAACATTATAAGACTTTTGGTGAGTTGTTTGATCTTGCTTGTGAATTTGAAATAACACTAAAAACAGATCTCACAAATACTATAGAAGCATATGTCTCTCCTATTACTAACAATTTGCAGCAAGCGGATGCCAATATACCAATTGGCATTGATCAATCTGAGATTAGAGGTGACACATTAAAGGAGAGCATGAATCTAGCTGCAAAAACACCATTTGCGAAGAGCATCAAAGGTAAGTTAGATGGTTGTAACATAAATCAAGGTGAGCATGTTTTAGTTGAACTGCATTTGTCCACTAATCTTGATATCCTAGATCAACCAATAGTGGAACCCATCACTGATTTTCCTTTGTCACACTTTCATATGCTTGATATTCCATGTGACAAAGAAGAGTTGTGTGATAATGAATTACTTATATCCATACCACAACTACCGAATAAAGCTAAAAATTCTAAATCAATGAGTGCTGAATTCCAGCAAATTGTTCATATTGTAAATGAAAAAGAAGAAATTCAATTGTTTTCATGTTTACATACAATAGGGTACATTGAGTTTGATGATCTTTGTGAGCTTAGCTATTTGCAGAATAAACTGATTGGTAGATTTGAATTGCCATGTTCTTCTAATGTTAGTTTCCATGCTTTTGGAAAATATAATTGTAAAGAGGAGTATATGGTTCATCGAATTTACATTTGCTCAATTCTGCAATCTTCTTTTATTGTGAAAAGATGTGATCAATTAGAGGTATGCAATAATTATAACCATGCCATGTCGAGCTTCTCTAGTTTTATTATGCAGCAACAGGATAACAAACAAGAAAGGGAGCCCGGTTTGCTTTTACCTACACCACATTCTCCAATAGTAGTCAAACCGAGGACGGTTTGCTGTCAAGAAAGGGAGAATGATGAGGACATCACCGGCTTAGATATGACCATGCCAACCACTTCTATACCAAAGGTGAAACCATTCTATATGAGGTTTATCATTGTTACATTTGATGAATGGGTGCTGCACTATGAAGTGTGTATGTTTTCATTCTCAGAATTGCTTACATGGATCAAGGAAGGGTTAGATTGCATATGGAAAGCATGGATGATCAATGAAGTTGATTGGGGACCAAATCCAAGTGTTCCTAACGTCCTCCACCAGGCCACCACGTCACTTTGGATCTAAGGAAACAAAGAGTCCAAGTCCAACACGTTTTGGAAAGTTCAATTCGGACTGCAGAAGAGTCCAAACTTGCGACGGTTGCCACGACTTCATACGGACTCCGATTGGGACGTTATAGGACTTTTTGGAAAGCTTATCAAGTCTACTTTCCAATGGGTCCGGACTCATAGCTATATCCTATCAGATGCGTGCGCAGTAGACAATTTAATACCGAGATCTTTTCTGCCAACGGTGCTGCGTCACCCTATTTTGGGCCGATGGCCCGTGTATCAAGTTGAGTCCATTAGGGACTCATCCTAGGGTTGTAGGACGACACTAGGACCCTTGTGGTCGTCCTCCCTCCTCCTTATATCCCCCTAGAGCCGCCACAAACAGATTGGGTTTTGTTTAGATGAAAGTTTAGCTGCTGCTACTTCCTTGTAGACGCGTGTGTCGACTAGACCATCCGTTCTACTTGATTCGGAACCCCACCTTCATGTGTATGACATCTGATCCTTCATCTCTTATTTGCAATTGAGTGCTTGTTCTACTTGTTCTTGCTTGTTCTTCGATTGCTTGCAGGAATAACCCTAGTGGTTTGGTTGGTTGTGATCCGCAAGATCGTGCGCAACCGCTGGATTTGGTGTATCGATTGCTAAGGCGCAGCGTCCTTGGATGGTTGTAGTCGGATCGTGAACGTCTCTCCAGTCAAATCGTAGTTATCTATCTCCACCGAAAGATCGGGACACCCATACACTCATCTTCATCAAAGAGTATGTTACACACGTCGCGAAGGCTACGAAGGCTGATGAGGCAATGAGCCAGCTCAAGAAGTCTGTCGATGTTGAGCAGAAGAATAATGATTTGTCTGCTTTAGTTGGGATTGGTCGGGAGATCATTATGCTACTAAAGTGCATTTTAGGTTTTCTGTGTATAGTGCTAGTGGTCTTAGCATACGCTATGTTGAGGCTTTCATAGAGCATACATAGTATTTGTATGAATCGGAAATGACACATGATGGTGTTCCATCTCGATCATGTTATTTTAATGCAGATGACCTTTCGTTCGATATTTTATAATTTCATTTTTTGACCAAAATGAGAAATTTAATTATGTTTTGGGTCATATAATGCAGACGATGACACGCGATTGGATGTACAATGTTGATCGCCGCTCCAAAGAGTTCTTTGATGGCGTGCATGGTTTCTTAAGAACGGCTGAGGCAAACAAGCGGAATGGTAATTTCATGTGTTGCCCATGCACCTTGTGTAAGAATTTGAAGGAATATTCTAGCTCAAGGACTGTTCACTCACACTTGTTGAAGTCGGGTTTCATGTCAAACTATATTTGTTGGACCAAGCATGGAGAAACCGGAATTATGATGGAAGAAGACGAAGAAGAACAATTGGACCCTGACGACATTATTGCTCAATATGGTGACTTCAATGATACTGCAATGGATGAAGCAAAAGAAGAAGGGGCAGGGGCAGGGGAAGAGGACACACTCTCTGAAGATGATGGTCTTGGTGAAGTCATTCGTGATGCACAAAGAGACTGTGAAAGTGAAAAAGAGAAAGCTAAGTTTGACCGCATGCTAGAGGATCACAAGAAACTACTATACCCGAGCGCCGAAGATTGGTAAAATAAGTTGGATACAACACTAGAGTTGCTACAATGGAAAGCAAAAAATGGCATATCCGACAAGGCATTTGGGCAATTACTCAAGAATAATAAAAAGATGCTTCCAAAGCCTAACGAATTGCCTGCCACTACGTATGAAGCAAAAAAGGTCGTGTGCCCTCTAGGATTAGAAATCCTGAAGATACATGCATGTCCTAATGACTGCATCCTGTACCGTGGCAAGGACTACGAGAATTTGGATGAATGCCCCGTATGTAAAGTGTCACGGTATAAGATCAGGCGAGATGACCCTGGCGATGTTGAGGGCGAAGAGCGTCCTAGGAAGAAAATCCCTGCCAAAGTTATGTGGTATGCTCCTATAATACTCCGCCTGAAACGTCTGTTCAGAAACAAGGACCATGCAAAGTTGTTGCGATGGCACAAAGAAGACCGTAAGATAGACAACATGTTGAGACACCCTGCTGATGGGTCCCAGTGGAGAGCAATTGACAGAGAATTCCTGGAGTTTGCAGAAGACGCAAGAAACTTAAGGTTCGGTTTGAGCACGGATGGTATGAATCCTTTTAGTGAGCAGAGCAGTAGTCATAGCACTTGGCCTGTTACTCTATGTATCTACAACCTTCCACCATGGTTATGCATGAAGCGGAAGTTCATTATGATGCCGCTGCTGATCCAAGGCCTGAAGCAACCTGGCAACAACATCGATGTCTTCCTGAGGCCCTTAGTTGAGGAACTCCTGCTTTTATGGAGCAAACCAGGTGTACATGTGTGGGATGAGTACAAACAGGAACACTTCGACCTGCGAGCATTGTTGTACGTAACAATCAATGATTGGCCTGCCCTAAGTCATATTTCAGGACAGACAAACAAGGGATATAATGCATGCACACACTACTTTGATGACCTTGACTGTGTATATCTGAAAAAATGTCGAAAGGTCGTGTACCTTGGCCATCGTCGTTTTCATCCTAAGAATCACCAAGCCAGAAAAAAAGGAAAGCATTGTAAAGAAGAAGTGAAACGAACCAAGCCTGACAACCAAACTGGAGAGGAGGTACTTGATATGGTCAAGGCTGTGCAAGTAGTCTTTGGAAAGGGAGAAGGGGCCGTACCAGCTCCAAAAGATGCTAATGGACACGCACCCATGTGGAAGAAGAAGTCCATATTTTGGGAGCTACCCTATTGGCATGTCCTAGAGGTCCGCCACGCGATCGATGTGATGCACTTGACAAAGAATGTTTGTGTGAACCTGCTAGGATTCATGGGTGTGTATGGAAAAGGCAAAGATACACTTGAAGCACGACAGGACTTGCAAGACATGAAAGAATGAGACAACCTACATCCAGAGAAGACAAAAGATGGACGCCATTATTTAAAGCCTGCTAGCTACACTCTTAGCAAAGAAGAGAAGGAAAGCATGTTTGAATGTCTAAGCAGCATCAAGGTCCCATCTGGATTTTCCTCCAATATAAAGAATATAATAAATGTGTCGGAGAAAAAATTCCTAAACTTAAAGTCTCATGACTGCCACGTGCTTATGACGCAATTGCTTCCGGTTGCGTTAAGAGGAATTCTACCTCCACATTTACGTCTAGCCACTGTGAAGCTATGTGCATTCCTCAATGCAATTTCTCAGAAGGCAATCGATCCAATGGAACTAGCTGCTCTACAGAATGATGTGGTCCAGTGCCTTGTCAGCTTTGAGTTGGTTTTCCCTCCATCCTTATTTAATATGATGGAACACCTCCTAGTTCACCTGGTCAAGGAGATTAGTATTCTCGGTCTTGTGTTCCTACACAACATGTTCCCCTTTGAAAGGTTCATGGGAGTCCTCAAAAAATATGTTCACCAACGTGCTCGCCCAGAAGGAAGCATCGCCAAGGGCTATGGGACAGAGGAGGTCATTGAGTTATGTGTTGACTATATTCCCGACCTTGACCCAATTGGTGTTCCTGAATCAAGACACGAGGGGAGACTTAGTGGGAAAGGATCACTAGGGAAGAAAACATATATCGGTACGAGGGATGATTGTTTCAACAAAGCACACTACACAGTTCTTCAAAACTCCTCCGTGGTGGAGCCGTATGTCGAGGTACACAAGAAGTTCCTACGATCTGAGTTTTCAGGGAAGAATGAAGCTTGGATTATGCATGAACACATGAAAACTTTCGGTGATTGGTTGCGCAAAAAATTTGTTGGTGATGATAGTATTGATGACCAACTGTATTTCTTGGCTAGACAACCATCATGGCACATCCTCACATACAAAGCCTACGAGATAAATGGAAATATATTTTACACGGTAGACCAGGATAAAAGGAGCACCAACCAAAACAGTGGTGTCCGCGTAGATGCCATTGACCCAAATGAAAAAATGCAAACATATTATGTTCGCATAGTTGATATTTGGGAACTATACTATGCACCTAATTTTAAAGTCCCTTTGTTTAAGTGCCAATGGGTGAAGATGACCGGAGCCGGGGTAATAATTGACAAGGATTATGAGATGATAACAGTGGACCTCGACACTATTGGGTACAAAGACGAACCATTCGTCCTTGCTGATGATGTGAATCAGGTGTTCTATGTAAAAGGCATGTCTACAAAACCAAAGAAAGGAAAAAATGATGACAAATCAATCATCAATGAGCCCAAACGTCACATAGTTCTTTCAGGGAAAAGAAATATTTTGGGAATTGAAGACAACTCAGACATGTCAGAACTTTATGAAAGGGATGACTGAATTGCGCCATTCAGTGTGACCAAAGACCCAAGCATAATTCTAAATGCCGAGGACACTCCATGGTTACGACATGATCATGACCAAGGGACATATGTCAAGAAGAAGATCACTAATGTGCCCGCTTGATGTAGCTAGCTTAGCAGTGTCATGTCGATCAAGTGACATGTGTATTGGGTATTTTGGTCAAATAAATAAAGATCTACATTTGTTAGTGATCAAATTAATATTTACTAATACTTTTTTGTAGTCATTTAGTGACTAATGAAGATCTACATTTGTCAGTGAAAAAGTTTAGTTCTAAAATGAATGATCTTGATGAGTTATAAAACCTTTGTATTCAAAAGTTTTTCATATAGGGTCATTTAGTGTCTCATTAACAATTTTCTATTTAAGGGTACACTTAAAGGTAGCATAATTGGACAATGAATGGTGAAACACAAATAGTTTAACGTTAAAATAATGCATAAACTAATTTCCTATTGGTAACCAAGCATTTTATTTTTTTAATTGAACAATATACTTTTGCATTAACCAAATTCTAATGGTTAGTTACATTTATATTTGATATTATAAAAAGGTAAAATATTTTATGTTATACATTTTTCTAGTGTATAATAAAGCAAAAGGAAATTTAATGGTTATTTTTTAAAAATTTTGTGGCATGTATTTAATTTATTATGGAATTAACAAGAACTAGAACAATTTATATAGATATTAAACTATATACAATACCAAAACATCTAAAACAGCCCACTGGAAATTTCGTTTGGCGCCTAAACACGCCTTTAGCCACGGTTGGTAATACCAACCGTGGCTAAAGGGGGTCTTCCTATATAAGCCGCGGCCGCTCCTGTCTTCCTCCTCCCGGTCCTCTGTCTTTGTTGATCTCGAGCTCCTCCATCCCGACGCCGCCGCGACCCTCTGCGCCACCGCTGGACGCCACCTACGCCACCGCCGGCCGCCACCTCCGCCTCCGCACAGGCCCTGTCCCGCACGGCCCCTCCTCGCCTCGCCTCACCTCGCGCCCGCATGCCGTCCTCGCCTCGGCAGCGCGCTAGCTCTCCCTCGCCGCCCCAGCCGCCGCCTCCTTCCTCGCCGCCGCCATACGCCCGCGCCACCGCCTCCCGTCATGCCCGCGCGCCCTTCCCGGCCGCCACCGCGCCCGAGCTCGCGCCGCCGCACCCGAGGTCTGCACCGCGCCCGAGCCAACCGCCGGCTCTCGCCATTGAAGGAAAGAAGAAAAGAAAGAAAAAAGGGAAAAAGAAACAAGAAAGAAGAAAGAAGAAAGAAAGAAAAGAAGAAAGAAGAAAGAAGGAAGAATAGGAAACTAGGAGAGGAAGAAAGAATGGAGTATATGAAACAAGAATTAGTAAATGATTTTATAAATTTGTAAATGGATTTGTTAGAAAAAAATAGGAAAATTGATAATATTCTATGTTATTAGTTTCTTGTTTTCACACACTAACATTTTATACATGTTTTCCTAAGTGAATAGGAGATCGAGAAGAAGAAGAAGATCGAAGAAGGAAGAAGAAGAAAGGAAAAAAGAAAGAGGATAGAAGGTGTTTAAAAAATGACATTTGTTTAATTGATTGATGTTAGAAATATATTCTAGTTATATGAAATTGATTGATGTTAGTAATATATTTTAGTTTTAGGAAATTGATATATGTTAGTAATATAATTTAGTTTTAGGAAATTGATTTAGTTTTAGTAATGTATTATGTGTACCACATTCATGCTTTTGATATATATATGGATTTCTATATATAGATATACATGTAAACCCTAAGTGTCTACCCTAAACCCTTTTGGTTACTCTAAACCCTTTTATTATACTCACACTTTGTTAAACACTTGTTTAGGGTTTACACACATACACACACTTAATTTGTTACATAGTTTCCATTATTAGCAAATTATTGCTATATATATATATATATTAAGTGTGTACCCTTTTATTAGCAAATTATTACCATAAGTGTCGATTTGATATATATGCGTCTACCCTAAGTGTTACACACTTGTTTAGGGTTTACACACACACACTTGTTTAGGGTTACACACACACACACACACTTGTTTAGGGCCGGTTTGCACACACACACAATCAAAAACACACACATACTTAGTGTCTACCCTAAACCCCTAACCCTATAGATATACATCATAAGTGTCTACCCTAAACCCGGCCTAAACACTTTTATTACACACACACACACTTAGTGTCTACCCTAAACCCCTAAGTTTGTAACCCCTATAGATATACATCATAAGTGTCTACTCTAGAGAAATATTGACCTTCCATTATTGCTAGTAATAAGCATGTATATATATGATTTGATATATATAGATATGGACGACCTGAATGATGACATGAAGGCTTTATTGTTTTCAATGATCAACGATGGTACTGATCAAGTAGTAGATGATGGAAGTCAGTACTTTGCGCCAAATGTTGAGCAAGAAAATATCGCGCAAGACAATGTTGCCGAGGTATATATATGTCTACAGTCTCTTGTGTATACTTACAGTTGTATAATTATATTTATAAGTTTTGTGTGTCTACATACATAGCCGTCTGCATCAACGACAACTACGGGGAAGAGAAAAAATGTACGAGGCCCAAAGAAGCCATTGGAGGGTCGGTACATTATCACGGAATTCGATGAGGAAACAGGGGTAGTACTTGGACCACATGCACATAGATTTGCCACCAACTGTGGTTACCTTGTAAGGGATAGGCTTCCGATCAGTGCTCGTGAATGGCGGCCAAGGAAAGGACGTCCTGACATTAGTTTTGTCTCTGATCATGACAAGGAACTAATTTGGCAAGAAGTCCTTCAACATTTCTCGCTGGATACAGAAGATGAAGCTTTGAAGGGGAGAGTTAGGGACTAGGCTATGAAGAGGATGGCAACATATTTCCAGGCCTGGAAGAAGAAATTGCATAATGATTTTATCAAGAAGAACCTTACTCCAGATTTCAACAATAAGGCCTACGTCAAGTTGAGACCGTTTTGGGATGACTTTGTATCTTTCAAGACATCCGAAGAGGGCGAAGCACGAGCACAACAGAACCAACAGAATGCCCGAGAAAAGCAATACCATCATCACATGGGATCAGGTGGCTACAAGACTGCCATTCCTAAGTGGGAAAAAGAAGAAGAGGACCTTCAAGCTAGGGGAATCCAACCAGAAGCAGATGACTAGGCTGAGCGCAGTAAGTGGTGGTTTTTTGGTCACGGGGGAGGCAGGGACCCTCAGACCGGGAGATTAACGTATACCGAAGGACTCACAAAAGCAGCAAGGAAACTGGTTGAAGCTAAAGCTTTGAGGGACCAAGGAGTATGGTCACCAGATAGAGATAAGGATGAGCTGACATATGCCTTGGGGACTGCGGAACATGGTGGGCGAACGAGAGGTCATGGCGCGGTGCCGTGGAAGCATGCCTTCCATCAAGACAAAGATACATATAGAAGCCTCCACAGAAAGAAGAAAGAGGAGGAAGCTATGAAACTTAGCATGTCGCAAATGCTTAGTGAAGCACGCGAAGCAGCTATTCAAGCAAAAGAGTGAGAAGAGAAACTTGAAGCGAGAATGAGCGAGGAAATCAAAAAGCAAGTGGAGTTAGCAATGAGCGGAATCCAATGTACTGGATCAGTACCGCAAGTCAACATCAGCCCATCAGCTCAGTTGAAAAGCAGTTGTGCTTCCACGAAAGTGCCTCAACCTGGTGATGACGCAAAGCTACGCTTCCGCATGGATGACATCACAGAACCAAATACACCATGTGAGCTGCACATTCCAGAGGGGGCTACCATAATCATGATGGCTACCGGTATTGTATCTCCTATCGACCCTACAAAGACACCAATATGCCATGGGTCAAAAGTACCAGCTGGATATGCTCGCGTCTCGGTGGATAGAGTTGGAAAAGGTCATCGCGATGTTCCGCTTGACATTGAAGGAGGTGATGGGGAGACGACTTTAGGAAAAGCGGAGAAGACATTTATTTGTTGGCGCAAGCGCTATATCATTATTCCTGGGGCATCACCTCCTATTGTACCGTCGCCGCCTCCTCCTCCTCATCCTAGGTGCGAATGAAAGTGAATCATACCTATCTCGATCTTTTTCACTAACTTTGTATTGGTTTAAATAGAGATACTTTATTCATACTCGTTGTTTTCACTATAGGACCTCACCCAGAGACCTAAGTCACCATTCATCACCTGCTGGTCATAGTGTTGTGAGGGATGATGATGGTGAAATGCACGACACGACTTCCTCCCCAGAACCTCCAAGGTGGTCTCCATCGCCGAAACCGGCCCCAGAACCTCCACAACGTTCTCCAACGCCGACACCTACCGCTCCATCGCCAAAGAAGAGGATCGCCACAAAAGCAAAGGTGTCGGCCGTCCAACCAAAAACAAAGAGGCAAGCTACAAGGAAAGTTATTGTTAAGATTCCTCAGAAACTTCCGTCTGAGATGACTGAAGAAGAAATATCGGCTTCAATAAAGGCCGATGTTGCCGCACAATTCAAGAAATTTAAAGACGACGCTAAACCAAAGAAAGAAGCTAAAAAGCCGTTCTACTTACATCAATCAGCTCTAAGGCAAGGGTTGGAAGAAAAGAAGAGAAAGCTACGTGATGCTCAGAAGAAATCTCCAATATCGGACTATGACTGCACTCTCGAAGAGGCAATTACCGAGAGGAAAAGAGCAGGGAAAGGTGTCCCATAGCTCGGGGAACAATCGAAGCAATCAGTACCCCGCTAGTTGTTGGGTATGAATATGGTTCAAACATGAGCATGCTAGAAGACTACAGTGGCCCCAAGGTCAATTATGATAGATTGGAAGATTTCTTGATGGAGCTAATATATCCACGGCTCAATTTTACGGAAATGCACTAGTCACAAATGCCACTGTAGTCGATGAGTTCAAGAGAAGTTATTTACGTGGCAGAAGTCTGTACAACCCATCGTCCCTCGGGGATCTTGGTACGCAAATGCACAAGTTAAACTCGTGGTACATGGAGGCATGTACCAAAAACCCAGATGACGACTGCATTTGCGTCAGAATTAGACAAGAACATTACTTCCGGGGCGATGACCTTATATTTGTTCCATATAGTGAGCTCCACCAACTATGCCACATGGACGCTCTAGACAAATCTCTGATGAGCTGCTACTGTCTGTAAGTGATTATCATTTCTTTTAGTAATCTGACTATAGCACATATGTATATGTATGTATAGTGACTAACTATCCTCAAACATATATATGCAGATTCTTGATGTTAATGCTCAAACATAAGGGAGACACAGAAATTGGTTTCATTGATCCATCAATCATATTCTCGGATCCAAACACTCCCCGCGAACAATGGATACCTCAAATGGAGAGGAATCTTCAGAGGTTCTTGGTCAACCAAAAGACCAGAGAATATATACTCTTCCCATACAACTTTGGGTGAGTGTTGTTATCGTTTGCACAATTTGTCTTACTTATTACTCAATTCAGCATAAAAATATATATGTTGACTCTATAAACAAATGCAGTTTTCACTGGATACTCATAATCATCGATATGAGAAGAAGTGCATATGTAATCTTTGACTCATTGAGAAAACCACCGGGAGATTACCAAGATATGATAGATATTATCAATGGGTAACTTTGATCTTTAAATATGGATTCCTACTCTTTAACTACACTGCAAGAGTTAATTAACTAATGATCCAATTATTGAGCAGGGTTTGGGTTTGGTTCGTCCCGAAACACCGTCCGGAACTAGAAGAGACACTACAGGGTCCTCGTATGTTACCTGTAAGTTCTACTAGCTATCGTAATTTTACCTTATCATGCTTTAACATATGCGTATGATGAAGATGGTAATCTTTTCATATCTTACAGTGGATTCTAAGGCAGCCACAATGCAACAATCTGTGTGGATACTACGTTTGCGAGTACCTCACGGTGTATGCAAGAAGAACTCTTACAGAGAAACTAAATGTATGTAATATGTATATATAATACATCCATTTTATTTATTTGTTGCTATTAACTAAATCTTATGTATATTAACACTTATTTCTTTATAATGCAAATTGAAGACGCTATGGTTGCAGCAACAAGTGATGCAAGAAGACCGCCTCAAAGGAATTCAAGAGACATTTGCTGGATTTTTTCTTGAAAAGTTGTCAAACCTAGAGGCGACTTCTATTACGACCCGGTCGTCCCACTCAAGCCAAATCAAGACGAACATCTATATGATATTTAAGTGGCAAGAGTGTTTGTGTCTTAATTCAAGTAACAATGGATAATGATGTAAATTTTATGTGCATATATATATTATACTTATAGAGTTTCATAGTTTATTTGTGTTTAATGCTTGAAACTAACTTATAAGTGCGTGAATACATGTATTAGCAGCGAATACATGTATTAAAAGCGTAGAATACATACATTTGAATACCTAATCTAATTAGAAAACCAAAATAAGAAATACCAAAATAAAAAAAGGGTCTTTAGCCCTAGTTGGTAATATCAACCGGGGCTAAAGGGTGCTGCCACGAGTGGCCCGCCTGCACCACGTAGCGCACCCTTTAGCCCCGGTTGGTAATACGAACTGGGGCTAAAGGTCGGGCTTTAGCTCTGGTTGTGCGAACCGGGGCTAAAGGGGGGGGGAGACATTTAGTCCCGAATCCTTAGCCCCGGTTCAGGCACCGGGGCTAAAGGCCCTTATAGACCGGGGTTAAAAGTCGGTTCTGTACTAATGCAAGGGCAGCCTGACGGCACAGTGGATCAGAGAGCCGGGGGGGTTCACGCTGGGAATAGCCTGCTATTTATAGAGCAAAGCAAGCAGCGGTTCCTAGCAATTTGGCGCTCTTTTTCATTTGATTATGCGACGCGGGAGTCTTTGTTTGAATGGCCGATCACGCTGATCGTGTGGACGTGGAGGTTGCATATGACCCAGTCTCACGGCAGCGAATAGGAAACGTGACTCCGTTTGAATATGCAAAGCGCGCACACGAGTCACCTTCTTGCCTGGCAACTGGTATTTTTACCATTTGTTTATTTTTTAATTGATGTAATTAATGAGAACAGGCAATAGCTTTTTCTTAGCCTGCGTACACGTACGTGCTATATGCATGTTGTGTATGTATATATCACTATCACACACGTACTTGCATGACCATGTTTTGATTAATCCATGGGTATATAAGCTGCGTATATGGGCTCTCTTTTCTTTTCTCGCTAATCTTTTTCCTTTTAATCACCATGCCATTTTTTACATGGAAAATAATCTATTATGTATTTTATTTTCATATATGGCATCAAATGACTTGCTAGTCGGCCACATTTTCATGTGAGTACACATGTATGTACACGCCTTGGCTTTTCATGTGTTCTTGGATGTACTAAATTTTGTAGCCCATATTATATCTTATTAATTTTTTAAGCATATTATTTCATTGTTTGTGTATTTCATATTTAGATGGCATTTGACCATCTACACTATTTTATTTTGTTGAATATAGTATAAATATTTTCACATATTTTGGAAAGAGCCAAAATTGGTGTCAACAGATGCCCCCTCGAGGTCCAGATTCGGAAACTACTCTGTGTATTTTGACGGATCGGGAGCTCGAAACTTGAGATATTTTTTACGGTCTCTTTTTAAGAAATCAATTTTGGAGCACTGGATTTACATGTAGATCTGTGCACATATATAGTATTTGTCAAGCATTGGCGTATAGCCTCACATTATATTGAGGCCATCCAAGTGTTATGCTTATTGCTCACCACATTGCTTATATCAGGCTTTGTTCGATGATATATAGAACTTTACATGCTCTTTCTTCACTCACAAGTATTATGATTGGAGTGTTCGTTTCTTTATAGTAATTTAAGCTTATGTAACCACAAAGTTTTTTTTCCTGGTAATTTAAGCTCATACAACCATGAAGCATTTTTTATTTTACTAACAGTTGTACTAACAGTTTAGGCTCATAATCGAATGGAGCACAATGATTTTTTTTTACTTCAACTTCAATTTACGCTTATGAAGTAATGGAGCGCATATACTTTTTTTTGTTTAGCCTCAATTTAAGCTCATAAAACAATGGAGCATGATGAGCTCCTATTTGATACTCATGAGGAGCACATTTTTACATTCTTCATCAATCTTCCGTTTAAGTTCATAATGCTGAGAAGCACATAATTCTTCTTACAACTTAGCACATATTTCTCCTTGCAATTTAGACTCATGAAGGAGCTACATTTTTTTTGTTTCAGTTTAGGCTCATGAAGGAGCTTTTTTTTATTACAGTTTAGGCTCATGCAGGAGCTCCTTTTTTTTGTGTGTTTCAGTTTAGGCTCTTGAAGGAGTTTTTTTTGTTAATACAGTTTAGGCTCATGCAGGAGCTACATTGTTTTTGTTTTAGCTTAGGCATACGAAGAGATGAAGCCTTTTGATTTTTTTTTACTTTAGCTTCAGTTTAGGCTCCTGAAGCAATAGAGCCATTTCATATTTTCCTTTCTTTAGCTTCAGTTTAGGCTCATGAAGCGATGGAGCTCTTTCATATTTTCTTTTAACTTTAGCTTCAGTTTAGGCTCATGAAGCAATGGAGTCTTTCATATTTTCCTTTAGATTTAGCTTCAGTTTAGGCTCATGAAGCAATGGAGCCTTTCATATTTTCTTTTAACTTTAGCTTCAGTTTAGGCTCATGAAGCAATGGTGCTTTCTGATTTTTTTTTAATTTAGCTTCAGTTTAGGCTCGTGAAGCAATGGAGCTTTTTCATATTTTTTTTTACTTTAGCTTCAGTTTAGGCTCGTGAAGCAATGGAGCCTTTCCTATTTTCCTTTAACTTTCGCTTCAGTTTAGGCTCATGAAGCAATGGAGCTTTTTTATTATTACTATTTTTACTTTGGCTTCAGTTTAGGCTCGTGAAGCAATGGAGCTTTTTTTAATTATTATTTTTTACTTTGGCTTCAGTTTAGGCTCATGAAGCAATGGAGCTTGATAGGAATATATTTTTTTATGCATAATAGCGCTTTAAGAATTTCCCATTTACTGGTGGTGGACAATATTCGCCATTTGGAGATATGATTCTATAAGTGCCACTAGAGTAGACGTCCCTGACAATATAAGGGCCTTCCCATTTTGGCTCAAATTTGCTTTGCATCCGGTGAGTAATGTTCATAGGCCGGATGACTGCGAGAACTAAATCCCCTTCTTTGAACGATCTTCTTTTCACACGCTTGTCAAAAGCTCGAGACATTCTAGCTTGGTATGCCTCTAAGTTTTGTAATGCCTGAAGTCGTTTCTCTTCGAGGTTGTCTAGTTCTTTTAAGCGTAATTTTGCCGATTCATCTTCGTTAAGATTTTCTTGAATATCTACCCTCAAGGAAGCAATTTGCACCTCCAATGGCAGGACTGCTTCTCCTCCATATACAAGCGAGTATGGAGTCATTTTTGTTGGAGTCCGAGTCGTGGTCCTATATGCCCACAAAGACTCAAGTAACTTTTCGTGCCAATATTGCTTATTTTGCGAGACCACCTTTTTAAGCAACTTGCATAACACTTTGTTAAACGCTTCTGCTTGACCATTGGCAGCCGGGTTATAACCTGTAGAGAAGTGGTGCTTAATTTTGAATTTGGCGCCTATTTTCTCTATTTGTCTATTTTTAAAAGACGTTCCATTATCAGATATTATTCGAGCTGGAACCCCAAACCGGTATATTAGGTTAGTTCTTATAAAGTTTTCTACATTTTCTGCTTTGACTTCTTTTAATCATACGGCTTCCGCCCATTTAGAGAAGTAGTCCGTTGTGGCGAGAATGAACTTGTGCCCTTTTGAGGATGGGGGATTTATGGGCCCCACTACATCCATTCCCCACATTTCAATGGGCCATGACATACTAGTTGGATGCAACGGCTCATGCGGTTGATGTATGAAATTACCATGTATTTGATATTGATGGCATTTCTTTGCAAAATTTATGGAATCATCAAACATTGTAGGCCAATAATAACCTAAATGTCTCAATTGGTAGTGCAGCTTTGGCCCAGATTGGTGTGCACCACACACTCAAGAATGTACTTCATTTAAAGCATCGATAACCTCGTTACCAGCAAGGCAGCGAAGTAAAATACCATCACAAGAACGTCGATAGAGTGTATCATTTATACACGTATAATTTATTGACCTCTTTCGAATTCTTGACCTTTCACTAGAATCCAGTGGCAAATATCCATGAAGCAAATAGTCTAGAAAATGTGTTCTCCAATCACCCATCTCAATTTCACATGTATCTATGATCATGGCAGAGGTAGATGATGTAGATTCTTCCTCAGCAAGTATAGGGAGGACTCTTCGTTCCTCTACATGAACATCCATCATTTGACATGGATTTAATGACATGCTAGCAGCTAAGCTCGCCAATGCATCCGCCTTTTCATTTTGGCTCCTTACGACATGTTGAATTTTTAGATCAACAAACATAATTCTTTTGTCTTTCGGAAATATGGCATAAGTCCTTCTTTTTTTATTGCATATATTCCCAATAATTGATTAATTATTAATTGGGAGTCTCCATATACGGAGAATGTACTTAGACCCATATTGTGAGCTATTTCAGGCCCAATAATTAGAGCCTCATATTCAGCGGCATTATTTGAAACTGCCGAAGTTAATGTGAAAGAATAGGGGAGTATTGCTTCATCAGGCGTGACAAAAACAACTCCTGCACCTGCCCTGATTTTCGGCAAGCACCATCAAAATACATTTGCCATGTTGAATTGGCCACTCTAGTAGTGAAAACTTCCTCATCTGGTAGATCGTTATCAATGGGAAAGTCATCAGGTATAGGATGTGCAGCTAGAAAATTAGCTAAAGCTTGACCTTTAACGGCTTTTTGAGGCACAAACACTATCAAATTGGGAAAGGAACATCGCCCATTTAGCCAATCTACCTGATAATGTCATTTTATTTAAAATATGTCGGAGCGGATCAGCTCTCGAGACTAGATGTACTGTATGTTCTAGCATGTAATGGCGGAGCTTTTGAGCTGCAAATATAAGTGCTAGGCATATTTTTTCTATGTCTGGATAATTGCACTCTGCCCCCAGCAGGGTGCGACTTAGATAATATAGGGATACTTCTTTCCCTGCATCATTTGTTTGTGCTAAAAGAGCACCTAATGAAGTCGGCATGGCTGCTTTATAAAGGATTAGTGGCTGCCCTTTAATTTGCGCACATAATACAGGAGGATTTGTTAAATATTTCTTTATATCCTCAAATGCATTTTGGCATGCTTGGTCCCATTGAAATGGGACTCCTTTCTTCATAAGCTGGGAAAAAGGTTTACATCTCCCCGACAAATTTGAGATGAACCTCCTGATATATGCTAAGTGGCCTTGGAGGCTTTTCAATTCATGAAGGTTTGTTGGTTCAGGCATGTTGACAATTGCCTTTATCTTAGTTGGGTCAATTTCAATTCCCCGCTTGGTGACTATAAAACCAAGAAATTTTCCCGAGGAGACTCCGAAAGCACACTTCATGGGATTCATTTTTAATTTATGTTTTCTGAGATGCTCAAACACCTTTCCAAGTGTTTTAAGTGATCCTTCTCATGTTTAGATTTTACAACGATGTCATCTATATAACACTCAACGATCTCATATAGTAGTCCATCAAGGACAATGGTCATTGCACGTTGATATGTAGCGCCTGCATTTTTTAATCCAAAGGGCATTACTCTATAACAATATATACCCTTAGGTGTACGAAATGTTGTTAATTCCTCATCTTCTGGTGACATTTTTATTTGGTTGTAGCCAGAAAAACCATCCATGAAGGAGAATATTTCATATCCCATAGTGGCATCAATGAGGATTTCAGAAATCGGAATAGGAAAATCATCTTTTGGACATGCTTTATTTAAATCTCTAAAATCCACACATACACGGATCTGCCCATTTTTCTTTTTCACAGGCACAATACTAGACATTCATTTGGGGTATTTCACTTCTCGAATAAACCCAGCAACTATGAGTTTATCAACTTCAGCTTCTATTTGTGGAAGAAGTTCTGGACGATATCTTCGTTGTCCTTCCTTCACAGGTGGAACATCTTTTCGAACGGCCAATTTATGTAATGCAACTGTTGGGTCTAAACCTGGCATTTCTTCATAGGACCAAGCAAACACATCTCTATTTGCTGAAAGAAATTTATCGTATTCTTCCTTACTTTCTTCCGATAGATGTTTGCTAATAAAGATTGGACGGGGATCATCATCCGTGCCAATATTAATTTCTTCCAACTCATCAATAGTAGGTTGATTTCCATCTTCCATTTGTGGAGACGCTTCAGCGGCATCGAGAGATTCGGCGGAAGTCATATTAACCTCATAGCCTAACCCATATCTCTCTTCTTTTAATGCTTCATCCTGATGTAGGGCATTAAGTTGAGCTTGAGACATCAACTTTTCAAAAGGTGCAAGCTGCCCCCGGCCATTGCATAGCGAAGGACCGGTAGATAGATCATATCCCATCTGTTGTATAATATAAAGAACTTTGTTATCATATAAAGAGATGGGCAATGTTTTATCATCTCTATTTAACAAAGTAACTTGTGCAGCCATTTTTCTTTTATTATCCCTTTCCATTTGAGCTCGTTTTATTTTATGCTTCACTAATGGAGGTAAGGGAGTTGGAAATAAAATACCTCTATTTTGAGAAGGTTTCTTTATGATGCGAAATATTGGATCGCCTTGCTTCCTTTGATCGCTTGGTATATATTGATATATCGTTTGACTTGATGAAGACTCACCATCTTCTGTCTTTGGGATGTTTAGTTCTAATGACCATATTGATTTTGGTTTTGAGACTTTGTCAACAGGCTCAAAATAGAACTTTGCATCAGCATAAAAGGTCTCTGCTATAGTGAATGGATTTTTATCAGCAAAAATCCTTACTATGTCCCCTGAAGGATCTTTATATTTGATACATTGATGGAGAGTGGATGGAACAACTCCATTTTCATGCAGCCATGGGCGACCAATGAGAGCATTATATGAGGTAGCCGCATCAATCACATGAAAGTTCACATATGTCATGAGATTTTCAAACTTTAGAACCAGAGATATGGTACCCAATGCTTCTTGACTGGATTGGTTGAAGCCATGAATGACAACATTTGAGCGCCATAGGTCTCCTTTTGAGTTACCTATCTTTTTAAGGTTGCGCAAGGGTAACAAATTTATGGCAGAACTACCATCAATCATAATACGATTAATGAGGAGATCATCAATCTCGCCAAACATAAAGAGGGGTCTGTTATGTTTTTTATTTCCTAACAACATATCCTCATCATCGAATGTAATGCTTTGAGTTTTAGATAACTTTGCTTCTGCTTGCGAAACATCTACCCTGTAATCCTCAGGGAAAGAAAGTGCAGTAATAAATGCATTTCGCAAATCAGAAGAGAGACACAAAGCATCATACACCGAAAGCATAGCTGGTATTTTCTTCAAGTGTGCGATTACATCATATTTGATCGACGCATTAGGAACATGGTCAGTCACATCATTCGGAGTTACATTTGGAGGATTTCTTTGTTGAGGAGGTGGCCTAGGAAGTTGACGGCCTGATCTAAGCTGAGTTTCATTAACTTCTAGTGGATCCTCTTCAGGAAAGTGAAGAGACTCCTCGTCATCCTCAAAAACTCCGATGGGGAGAGCAGCATATGCTTCATGGGAGTCGTCCTCACGCTTCTTGATATTTTGGTAGAAGCGCGGGCCTTCCTCCTTTTCCATCATTCATCGAAGAGCAAATCTTCTTAAGAATTGTTGTCGACGCTCTCTTACTTTTTGGGAACTTGATGGTCCACATTTTGGGGTGTGGATCCACCGAAGGAAAGCCTTGCCTTCATGCTGGCGCTCAGCTTGCTGTTGTGGATGTCCTGAGAAAGACATATTAACATACTCAGGTTTTGATATCATATATTGATCATAAGTTGGCCACATTTTTAGAGTTGCGTAACTCACCGAATCATTTTGAATTGTGGCAACATTTGACGCAGCCATTTTCTTTCCATTCTTCATGCTTTTGAGAAGATCAACATTTATGGTGCCTTCATCTATGAGCTTTTGTATAATATTCTTAACCACAAAGCAATCTTTGAGCGTATGACCCAAGATGCGATGAAAATGGCAAAAGTTTGGCTCTTCTGGTCTTTTGGGTTTAGGGAGCTCAATGAGTTTTAATTCTCGTAGGCCCATGAATAGATCCTCCACTTCTTCAACCGGGAAGGAGTACTTTTGATTTTGACGCTCATTAAGAGTTGGCCTCCTAGAATTTGGCTCACCCCCTCTGTTTGGTAATCTTGTGGAGGTGCCCCCAGTTTGGAATTTCTGGGGAGCCACGGTTGCTTCCATAGAATGCATTTGCTTTGGCTTAGAAGAAGTTGGTTTATCCCTCTAGTTGTTTTTCTCCAACGGTTTGTTGAATGCCCTCGGCGGACGAGACACATGATGCATATAATTCTCTATGTCCATAGCTTTTGAGGATAATTCTTCAAACGTTATCGACCTGACGCCTTGAAGATAGATCGCCATGTCTGGGCTCAAATTATTCATACACATTCGAACTGCTTCTGGTTCTGTGATTGGCTATGGGCAATGGAGGCTCAAATTCCTCCACCTATTGATGAAGTCTGCGGCCTTCTCATTTCGCCTTTGAATGGTTTGAGTCAGCTCGGTTATTCCCACTGTCCTCTGAGTGCTATAAAAGCGCTCTAGGAATATGTCCTGCATTTGCTCCCATGTACGGATGGAACCTGGTGCCAACTTGCTGTACCATGTGAAAGCTGGACCGGATAATGTTTGTACAAACTGACGGAGGAGGAGAGCTCCATTATGTGTTGTATCTTGACACGCTGCAAGGAAATGAGCCACATGTTCATGTGGTGACCCAGTCCCATTAAACTTGCTAAATTGCAGTTGTCGATAATTGTTTGGAAATGGTACCATGTCCACTTCTAGAGGATATGGTTTCACATACCCTGGCCGCATAGAATAATGTGTTTGCATATATTGCGCTCTCACGCCTTCTGAAATCATCCTTTGTATGGCTTTAAGGGTGATCTCAGGTGGAGGATGGGGAGCACCATGACTGGTTGATGCATTTCCATCATTTGTACGATTTCTGGTGTTGGTAACTTGCTCACGGAGTGCAGCCAACTCTTCTTCTTTTTGTTGTAGTGCGGCGATCATTTGTTTCATCTGTTCTTCAACAGGTTGGCCTTGATTTGTGGCGAGAACAGCTCAGCATCTTCATGCTCACTCTCACTATGTAGAGATTGTGAGTCGTCATCGTTTGGGGCTTGCGGATCTTCACCATTTGGTGGGTTTGGATCAGTCGAGCCTGCAGTATCCAACAATTCATTTTCAAAATTAGAAGGATCATTAAATAGGGGATTATAAGACCCTACAAAGATGGCATTATTTCTCGAATTACTAGATTTTGACAAGCTTCAAGTCACTGGACGATGACCCAACGGGATTTGTTTGCGAGCCTTTTCCTCTTGAAGTGCGTAGAAGCAGAAGAATTATCGCTTGTGCTGTAGGCCACTTCATCAACACCCACTGGCATCGAGGAAAATATCTCAAAATGATTGCATGAGGCTCTCTTATGAGGAGGCTGATATGCTAGCGTGGTTGTGTTCTCCACTATTGGAGTGGCTGATTTTATTTCTTTCTGGGTGGCACCAATATTGCTTGTTGATGTGTTCCCATGTAGCCTACTAGACATGGAGTTTGTTGGGATTGCCAACTCTCTTTGCTTCAAGCCAGCACGTTTTGCACGTACATTGGCAGCTTTGTATATTTTCTTCGCCGAGAGTCTTTCTTTACAAAATTCTGATACTCAGATAATTTGGCCAGAGTTTCAGCACGTCGCATGATTTCACCCTGGATATTATCTGCAGATGCGAATGCTCCAGGCAACAAACTCCTTAGGTCCTGGCATATAGCCCTTTCCATAGAAGCTTGAAATGCTTGCCTAGCGGCATTTTGAATCCAGCGATATTCACTTATTTGCTTGGACAAAATTGAGTCACAAACATGAGCACGTTGTGCATTAGTCATAGAGTCAAGGTCATTGGAAAGTTTTTCCCATGCTTGACGAATGTTGCGTTGTCATCGACGACGATGCTTTGAAGACGCAGAACCTTGTGCTGATGGCCGTGATGGTGCCACCTCTGATGATATAGGATCAGATAGTATTGCAGCTGGATCCACATGCCCCCTCTTTATGTCATTGAGGGAGAGGTGAATCCCTTGCCACCGAAGCTCTTGCTTAGGTGGATCATTGCTGGGGTTATAGACCAGGGATGGGATGAACTCCGGGGCTTCAACCCTAAGTTTGCTTCTTGTAGATGATTCACTTTCTGTGGACAATGTACTATATTCTGTCATCACAGCCTTTCCTTTGTTGGATGTTTCTTCCCCCACTCTGATCCTTTCTTTGTTATGGGGCTGCGGACATTGAGGTTGATCCCGCAACACTATACCTCTGTTTGGAGATTGGATAAATGTCGTTGATGCTTTTTTTGTTAGAGGAGCTCCCTGTATGTTAGGGGCAACTTTGGAGGAACAAGCCCCCAGCTTGTCGGAAGCTGTAGAGGGTGGCATCGCTCCCTTTGCCTTTAGAGTCGATGAGGATGTGGAAACCCTTGGAGATGTTGACCTGGACGGTGGCGCCTTCTTGGCACAGATGGGCCACTCCCCCAGTGTGGTAGGACGAAACTTTGGCATTATCTTGGAGCTAGCAGGTTTGGTACCCTGTGGCCTAGACGGGCCAGGAGCAGCTGAATTGGTAGGTGTAACCTTGCGTAGGTTGATGGCGCATTCATTGGTGGCCATCATCCTTGCTTTCATAGAAACTCTTCTTGCCCGCCTCTTTGCGGATTTGGACATGACAACAGTGAACCCTTCTTCTGGCTTGGAGTTAACCTCTTGAGCTTGGTCAACTACAGTTGGTGATGCAGCTGTGGTTTGGAGTGAACTAGCACTGTTGGAAGTTTGAATGGGACACATGGGAACATCGACCCAAAGGGAACCGATGCGGATCGTGATGAAGTCTTGAACACGTCCCGCCATACCTTCATATAAGAAAACCATATATGAGTTTCCTTGAATGCAAATATGTATGCATATCATTTCTTTTGACAATATAGGTCAAGACCATATGATGCAACCATGTTGGAACTCAAAGATGAGGGGAGAAGTATGTCCCACTGGGCGTGCCAGAATCTAATGACGAGAAAACGGATGGCTATGACCCGCCTCCACTTTAGCAGAGACAAATTTAGTTTTGGTTAAATTTAATTGGGACAAAAGTAAAGAACAGGTATTGCGAGTCCATACTTCCATAATTCTTATATTTGCATAAAAATTATGTTAATTACATCTCCAAAGAGAACACCCCCGATTAAGAGTTCCAACACGAGTACATGAAAAATAAGATTACATCATATGGTTTCCTATTACAAACTACAAAAGAAAACAAGGTCTTCAAACTTGTAGTCGTGGAGGATGCATGCTTATGCCTTGTAGTTGCTGATGGTTATTTTCTTGATGAATAGTGCATTATATCATGTATGCACTTGGTTTTCTTTGGAGACTAAATTGGATATAGTCTCATTAGATCAAGCGAGGTCGATCATGATTTGGCATATTTTGGCATATATGATGCACTCATCACATGATGCGGTATTTATTTTGACATTAAGATATGATGCTTATTTTGTCATGGCCTGAAAAGATATGTTGGGTCGATAGACTCAATATATACGGGGGGCATGCACAATTAATTTAATTTATCAGAATTAACCGGCATACTCAAGGCATGTTATTTGCTCACACATTTGTATGCTGTCACACCCGGTTTTAAGAACAAAACCAGATGTACCCTATATGTGTGCCCAGGAAGTCAAATCCCACATATAGTCACAGAACAAGGTAATATCAAAAGACAACACTTAAGTATATAACATATATGGTTAAAGAAATAACCTTAAGAGAACAAACAGCGCAAGACACTCCGAACTTCAGGTGAAGACTCCACTCCACAGGGACCAACTGACTGGTTGATCACAAGCCTAACTCTTCCAATTCTTGCAAACTAGTACCCATCCGGGATTTTTATACAAGTATTGAAAAGAAAGAAGACAAGCGTAAGTACTTTCGTACTCAACAAGTATACATGGCGTTCAGGAGGCTCAAGAAGGATAGACACGGGTTTAACTGCATCAGCTTTTATGTTGTCACAATTTTAGCATTATAGTAGCATCAATGTCATCAATAGCCCAACAATCATATGATCAAGTTAACAGGATATAATGCTTATATGAACGGTAACAATAATAAATCACCGATAACAACTGATGAGCCACGACATAAGAACATCACATAGCAAGGAGCCCAAGCCACACTTAACCGTGAGCACGGCTATCATGATAGTTTTTAACTCTACGCAGAGGTGTACACCTTTACCCATAAGTCGTGAATTGCCCTTTTTCCCGAGGTAGCTAGTCTCTTACCCACTTCCGAGGTGGGCCGGCAGGGTTCACTACGAGACCTTTCACAAGTTCCACTAGAAGGTAACAACCCGCTACAAGTTCCCTCAACAAGAGCCCAGAAGTCACCGCAGCGCTTCCAAACATCTCAGAGCACTTCTTGCGCCCTCTCAGGTAAGTTGCCACAGACTAGCAAAATCCTAATACTGAGTCAAGCCAGAGCCCATTAGCTTATGGTGGTACTGTTTTCTCGAGGTAATCTCTTACAGAAATATCCCTATGAGTGAGAACACAGGTGTGAGTTCCTGGTGTTCCACCTATGGTCCACGTTGCTAAAAAGTCATCTTTTATTGTCGATTCACATATTCATTAATCAAGTTTACATGATCATAGTTGTTCTCAAAGAGCACTAGCTTGATCTACCCAAATGCATGAGTTCCCAGGGTAACAAGGTATAAGGTACAAAACTAGGGTAATTCTTACAGGGTAACAAGGAGAAACATGCATATGATTAATGAGTGATTATCATGAATAGGACAACAAGGATAATCCCATGTAATACTTGCCTTAAAATCTTAGATCTTTTGCTCAACTGGTTCTCAACTTCAGACGACTTCTTCTTGATCACCAACGCAAATCTCACCGGTTGGACGACAATAAACCAATCACCACACAAGCAGCTGGATAAACATGCATAGCATACAAACATGGCTAAATTAGAACAATACACCAGTCAATGAAAAGTATTTAAAAGAGATCTACGCAACTCTATGATCACACAGTCGCGAAGATCACACTAAACGGAGCTACGATGATCGAGATACAACTAACGGAAGATTTGTTTTTACAAAAGAGAACTACGAGCTTTATCAATTTTATTATTATATAAAAGGGTGTATAAAGTATTTCAAAGAAATACTTTAGTTATATTAGGTCAAAATTGTATTTTGGTTTCAAAAACGAAAGAGAAAAACATCGACATTTTATGTGTAAAATAGGTTGCATATCGGTTAATCAAGCTAGGGTTTGATCTCATGAAAATACAGAACTATTAACATAGTATTAAAGATCACTAAGAGAAAGGTTACGCCGATACGAAGCCAACGCAACTTGAACGGGACGAAACGGATTAGAAACGGAGAAGATATAGATTAAATAGGATTTTGAAAAGGGAAGGTTAAAGCATTAACAAATTAATTAACTTTGATTTTCAAAACTAATTAACATAGATGAAAACTGTACCTTTAGATAGGTTATGAAATTATGGATCTAACGCAACTTGTTTGGGTCAAAACAGAGTTGAAACGGAGAAATTACAAGCATTTGAATAGGAAGGGCAGATCTGTAAAAAGAGAAAACGCATTTTGATTAAACAGAGACGGTTTTACGTTTTCAGAAAAGGGAAAACGCAAAGAAGAAAGGCGCCAAAGGATCCGCGGTGGGGGCTGACGGGCGCCACGTGGCGAAGCGGGACTGGGCAGGTGCATGGGAGCAGTGTGGACCGCGTGTGGGGCTGGGTGCGGTGGACCCTGTCCACACTGTGCTGTGGACCGAACCGGTATCCATTAAAGGAATCTAATCCCGGCCGTCCGAGGAGAATCTGACGGCGCTGAGGGGTGTGGGCGCGGATGGTCACCGGGGCGGCGCTTTACCGCGGCGGCGCAGAGAGGGAGTGCGGCGGCGCCATGGCCGGGGTCGGGCGGCGCTAGCCAAACCACGGCTACGGTGCCCTATTCGCAACACGGAAGGGTCGGGGAGAGAGAAGAGGTGATGGCGAGCGCGTCTAGGGCACTGGTTGAAGCCGAGAGGGGATCCAGAGGGGTGGTCCACGCGCGGTGGCGGCGCGATGGCCCTGGTGTTCGCGCACAGAGGTGCAGAGGGTGAGGGAGAGAACGAGGACGGCACCGTGGGCCTTCTTACCAAAATCTGAAGCTCTGAGAGCGCTTGGACAGAACGGAGAGGCCTGGCAGCAGTGGAGCGACGGCGGCGGCGCTCGGCGCTCTGAGGTTCTGCAGCGGTGGCTAGGGCTCGAGGATGGAGCGGAGGAGGTGCGGCATCGGCTATTTATAGCCCGGAGCGGTGTCGAGGATGGAAAGAGGTCCTCCCCGAGTTCGATTCCAGTTCGGCAGTGGAAGGTAATGCCGGCGTAGAGGAAAGGAAAGGGAGAGGAGGGAGGGAAGGAAAGGCCGAGGTGGGTGGCGGCCAGGTGGGTCATCCTCGACGGAACAGAGCTGGGCGGAGACGCGTGCGATCGGGAGGGGATTTTCCTTGCTCCACATGCTCGGCCGAGGGGGCTTCATCGGCGCGGGAGAAAGGAAAGAAGGGGAGAGAAGAAAGGAAAGGAGGGAGACGGGTCTGCCAGGTGGGGTCGGCTTGTCGGCCAGAGAGAGAAGGAAACGACGCGGGGCCGGGCTGTCGGCAAGCCAGAGAGACGGGGGCGGAGGGACGCTGGCGAGCGGGGCCCGCCTGTCGGCGCAGAGAGAGAGGGCGGGAGGGCTGTCCTCCTGGCGAGCTGGGCCGGTGGGCTGGATGCTAAGCAGGGCGTTGGGGAGAGGGGGGGGGGGGGGGGGTTGGGCCTGCGGCCGGCTTGGGCTTGAGAGAGAGACAGGCCGGGGGGGGGGGGAAGAGGAGAGGGGTGGGCCTGTCGGGCCAGAAGCCGAAGAGAGGGTGTTTTGCCTTTTTCTTTTATTTTGAAATTGCAAACACATTTCCAAACTCATTTTCAAATTCACATTTGAAACCAATTTAAATTTTGAAACTTGAAACCTCATTTGAAAAGCCAGGCAAAGCAAACACAAATGCAAGGGCATGTATGCTCAAACATGTTCCTACCAAAAAGAAATTTTAATTTCCTAAAAAGTTTTTATTTGCTATGATTTCATGAACGCCAATTTCAAAAATAAATCATTTTATTTCTATTTTCAATAAATAAAATTTTGGGGTGTTACATGTGCATGCTGCTATTAATTTGATATATTTTAGTGAATAGTTAACCGTGAGCATTCATGGATGCAACTAGTTAAGATAGGGCTTTTGAGCTACTCATGATGCACGACACCTTGCTAGGCCTAGATGACATTTTTAAATTAGCTATTAATTTGATATATTTTAGTGAATAGTTAACCGTGAGCATTCATGGATGCAACTAGTTAAGATAGGCCTTTTGAGCTACTCATGATGCACGACACCTTGCTAGGCCTAGATGACATTTTTAAATTATGATGAATATGGCAGCCTATTTAGTTTGAGGCTAAATTCATATGTTTATAATATTTTGATTTTATTTTACTATGGCACCGCAGCGGGCTGAGGAGCAGCATTAATGGACATGGCTAATTTTGTTTAGTTTATCATCTTTGTGTGGTCAGACATGGGTTTGGATGAACGCCACTTGAGCATCATTATTTTATTTAATTATTTTGGCTAAGACGGTAACCATTGAATGACCATTTAATCTCTGCCAAATTTATATTGCATAAGTAAATATACCCATGTTGATTTGGACGCAACATTAGACTAATAATCTTTTTGGTTTATACGCAGTGATGACCATGCCACTATTGCACAAGCAAGGATTAGGCATGATTGGATCAGCATGAATTGACATCTCCTTGTTTATCTTATACAAAGGGTTTTGGTTATGACGTATGCCGTGCAAGAGGGAGCAGGGCAGGGTTCTGTTTATTTTATCATGCTTCAGAAAGATCCATATGCAGAACTATTAGCGTGCATAGCATTAATTTAGCAACTATATCACTGTTCATGTATGTTATTTGATCATTTGATCTATTCACCACATGCAGGATAAAGCACAGACTACTAGTTTAGATTTCAGCAAAATAAATAAGAAATGCAAGGACGCCTACATGCATAACCTTCTTTGGTTTTATCCAGTGAGATGCATGTTGGTATAATGCACGCATATAGAAGGTAGCCTGTAGTGCGGACGCTAGCTAGTTAATTTGTGCAACAAAACGCTAACTGGCCAGCAAATGAAGATATTTATATGCAATATGTATCTATTTCTTTTAGACAGCACTTGGCATGGAATTTGGATATTATCTCCTGTATAACTCCCGGCAAGAGTTCCTGATGGTTTGAAGCCATGCGCAGAGTATATAGCGAGGAGTAATTTCTGGAGTGTTGGTGTACTTTAGCTCTTGCTCTTAAGAACAAGGCTCTTCCCTGTCCGGTTTGTATGACAAATCCGGCATAGGGCCTTGAATCATCTCATGGGAGCTTGCTCGCGGGAGCGAAGCCACATATGAGGCCTTGATCATGATGAGGATGATGAACAAACTCTTGCTCTTAAGAAAAATCGGCTTGGGGCCTTGAAACATCTCATGGCAATTAACTCAAAAGAGTGAAGCTGCACATGAGGCCTTGATCATGGAGTTGATGATGATTTTGTTGTTGCCGTGTGCTGATGAAGCCGTGAAGATGAGAGATGGGAGGGGATCAGAAGATCACCCTGCGCTGTCTCACCTTCTCTCGAACTTGACGAACGTACAGAACCATCACTTTTTGCCGGCAAGTGCCCAAGTGCTGTGCCTCGACGGCGATGCCCTGGCGGCCTTCAGTACGGCACGGCAAAGCGGTGCTTGGAATGATGAGCGGCGCGGTGCTGCAGCAGCCTGACGGCGGTTTTGCGTTGTGGATTAGTGAGGGCAGCCTGACGGCACAGTGGATCAGAGAGCCGGCGGGTTTCACGCTGGGAATAGCCTGCTATTTATAGAGCAAAGCAAGCAGCGGTTCCTAGCAATTTGGCGCTCTTTTTCATTTGATTATGCGGCGCGGGAGTCTTTGTTTGAATGGCCGATCACGCTGATCGTGTGGACGTGGAGGTTGCATATGACCCAGTCTGACGGCAGCGAATAGGAAACGTGACTCCGTCTGAATATGCAAAGCGCGCACACGAGTCACCTTCTTGCCTGGCAACTGGTATTTTTACCATTTGTTTATTTTTTAATTGATGTAATTAATGAGAACAGGCAATAGCTTTTTCTTAGCCTGCGTACACGTACGTGCTATATGCATGCTGTGTATGTATATATCACTATCACACACGTACTTGCATGACCATGTTTTGATTAATCCATGGGTATATAAGCTGCGTATATGGGCTCTCTTTTCTTTTCTCGCTAATCTTTTTCCTTTTAATCACCATGCCATTTTTTACATGGAAAATAATCTATTATGTATTTTATTTTCATATATGGCATCAAATGACTTGCTAGTCGGCCACATTTTCATGTGAGTACACATGTATGTACACGCCTTCGCTTTTCATGTGTTCTTGGATGTACTAAATTTTGTAGCCCATATTATATCTTATTAATTTTTTAAGCATATTATTTCATTGTTTGTGTATTTCATATTTATATGGCATTTGACCATCTACACTATTTTATTTTTTTGAATATAGTATAAATATTTTCACATATTTTGGAAAGAGCCAAAATTGGTGTCAACACATACCCATATTACCTTTAACCATGGGGCTTACAACCATCACTAGGTCTTGAGTAATTGAAAAGTAGAATGATCCAGCCAAGTACTATGTCTCATGCTCTTCACTTTACCTTCATCCTGAAGTTTCGCAAAGTTTTCAAAATAAAACTCAAAGTATCTTTTGTATGACTCTCTCAAGTCTCTCAATATGTGGTATTTGTGGATCCTCACCTAGGCAACAATGGTGTTGTGCCTTCTCTCAGAATATGTATTATTTTTGGAACAGGCAAAGTAACAATGTGCCTTCTCTCTCTCACCGTATAACTAATAGGCAATATATGGAGTTCATAGGTGGGGAGAAACATTGATACATACTTGCAAAACATATATTGTAAAGTCAAACAATGGATCCAGAGAAACAGGACATACAATCAAATCAAGATGTGCATGTGTACGGGATATATGGTGGATGTATGAGGGTGGATATGTGGTGGATATATAATGGTGTATGGTGGATATATGAGGGTGTATGATGGAAACCTAATTCTACGCTGCTCCTTGAATATAAATACATACATCTTTTTTTGGAACTTGGAATTTTGAGAGAACTTGGGCTTGCTCTCTTTTTTTTAAGAGAGGCGGGCATCTAAGTACCCATTGTTTTGATAGGACACTTGTCCATGTTTTACTCTCTTTTTTTACAACCCCAAGTCTCTTTCTGTAATAAAACTTTTGAGATATGATAACAAGGAAACCTTTGGAGCAGTTATATCTGTGGTAATGGAATATATGGATAGGTGGAGAACTGGGATATTTTTGGTTACTTACTTCCAAGGTAGGAGTAGAGCATTTTTCTGGTGGATTTGAATGACATATATGTTGATGCGTACTTCCAGGATAGAAGTAGCATATATGTGGATGCGTACTTCCAGGATAGAAGTAGCATATATGTGGATGCGTACTTCCAGGATAGAAGTAGCATATATGAGTGGAGTGTATGTGATCTTGATTTTAAAAGCATGACAAGTCTCTAAGGGTCAACAAAGCTTGACAAAACTCAATGCAAATACAAGCAATAAATATGATAGTGAAAGTTTTCCTAATCTACCAGGCATGTATATATGACTGTGGTAGGAATTCAAGCTCTTGTCATACAGAAACTCATCATGTAACATTTTCAATTTTCAAAAGATAAATTCTCCAGAACTCTAGTATTGCTAGGAACAAGATAAATAACAGCTTAGACTTTTTCATGTCATACCTATCAACTACCTAGACTTAGCTCAAGCATTCGCAACTCACAAGTTTCAGGTTCAGAGTAAATCCTATGTCAAAACGGTTATGTCTAAAACTTGAGAGAATTCAAGGCTGAAAACTAGGTACTTGAAAGGAATTACGATAGAGCAACTATTCATCATCTCCATGTTAAGAGTTTATCACTGGGGTTCATTTTAGTATAGATACCTTATTTTATTCTCTCATATTATTTATTAGGAAACTTATAAACTAAGCAAAGACATATATATAAGCGGGAAATATTCATTGGGTTTTCTATGATTATGCATCTTTTTATTTTTAGCAGAGTATAGGTATAAAGACTGATAGGTGGAAATACTTAGCTGGGTACATGGGGTGCTCTCCCCAAGCTGGATGTTGATGTAGTCGTTCAGTCTTACTGTTGATATATTAGATCTCATTCAAGCTTCCAAATCCTGCATAACTCAAATAGACAACAAAGCTCGTGGAATTGATTAATCATTAGTGGTTGGCCACTTTAACCTTAGTGGTCTAAAGCATAAGGAATTGATTAATCATTAGTGGTTGGCCACTTTAACCTTAGTGGTCTAAAGCATAATTGATTTCTAGATTGGATCATTAAATTGCAAAAATTCAATCAAGTCAATTTCTTCTAAGTTCTCAGGTTCAAGAAAAACTTTCAAACGTTGACCATTTACCTTGAATATGTTACCTGTATCATCTTGAAGTGTGATAGCACCGTGTGATGCAACTTCAATCACTTTGAATGGTCCTTCCCATTTGTTTCGAAGTTTTCCATGACCAAAGAGCTTCACTCTTGAGTTGAATAGTAGAACTTTATCACTAGGTGTAAACTCCTTGCGCTTGATTCTCTTATCATGCCACCTTTTGTCCTCTCTTTGTGGATCTTGGAATTGTGATAAGCTTTTTCTCTCCATTCCTCTAGCTCAGATATTTGCATCTGACGTTTCTTACTAGCCAAGTGGAGATACATGTTCCATTTCTTGATGGCCCAATGAGCTCTGAATTCCAATTCAACAGGCAGGTGACATGTTTTTCCATATACAAGCTGATAAGATGTCATGCCTATGGGTGTTTCATATGAACTCTATACGCCCATAATGCATCATGAAGCTTGTACTTCCATTTCTTTCCCATCTCATCCATGGTCTTCTGCAGAATTTTCTTGATTTGCTTATTTGATGTTTCAGCTTAACCGCTAGTTTGAGGATGGTATGGAGTTGCAATGTTGTGCTTGACTCCATATTCTGCTAGGAACATCCGAAATGTTTTGTTGATGAAATGCGATCCTCCATCACTTATGACCATTCGGGGCATTCCGAATCTTGGGAATATTACTTCATGGAACATCTTCTTAGCATGCTTGGAGTCGGAAGCTCGACATGGTAATGCTTCTACCCACTTGAATATGTAGTCAACTGCCACCAAGATGTATTCAGCATCTCCAGACCTTGGGAATGGTCCCATGTAGTCAATTCCCTAGACATCAAACAACTCTATTTGAAGGTTGTTAGCGAGTGGCATTTCGTTCCTAGCATTAATGTTTCCATGTTTCTGGCATCTAACACATCTTCTAATGAACTGTTTTGTATCTTCATACATTGTCGGCCAGTAGAATCCGCTTTGCCAGATCTTTGCATGTGTACGGTACACTCCATAGTGTCCTCCATAAGGTGATGCGTGCAATCTGTCTATGATCTTCATGGCTTCAACCATTGGCACACATTTCCGTAGCAGTCCATCAGAACAAACCCGATAGAGATACGGATCATCCCACAAGTGGCAACGAGAGTCATACTGAAGCTTTCTCTTGTCACCTCCTGGTGGAACATATCCTGAAACCATATAATTCGCAATATCCGCATACCAAGGGTCCGAGTATGTTACCTTGAGTTGTGTCTCGTCCCTTAAATAGTCATTAATAGGCAATTCATGTTCATTTTTATATTGAAGCCTAGACAAGTGATCAGCTACTGAATTTTCTACTCCTTTCTTGTCTCTTATTTCTATGTCAAATTCTTGGAGTAAAAGAATCCATCTTATAAGTCGAGGTTTAGCATCTTTCTTAGTGAGTAGGTATTTAAGAGCAGCATGATCTGAATAAATGATTACCTTAACTCCTACTAAGTAAGATCTAAACTTGTCTATCGCAAAGACTACTGCCAACAACTCTTTTTCAGTGGTGGTATAATGGAGTTCTGGCCCATACAAGGTTTTGCTAGCATAGGAAATAGCATAGTGTTTTTTATCCTTGGTTTGGCCTAAGACAACACCTACTGCAAAGTCGCTAGCATTGCACATGATCTCGAAAGGTAGCGTCCAATCGGGTGGTTGGATGATTGGAGCAGAAATGAGTGCTTTCTTGAGAATTTCAAAAGCTTCATAACACTCATAAGTGAACATGAAAGGTACATCTTTAGCTAAAAGGCTAGTCAGGGGTCTAGCAATTTGGGAAAAGTTTTGAATAAACGCCTATAGAACCTTGTGTGGCCTAGAAAGCTTTGGATTCCTTTCACATTTGTGGGAGGTGGAAGTTGCTCAATAACTTCAATCTTTGCTCTATCCACTTCTATCCCACGTTCGGACACCTTGTGTCCTAGCACTATTCCTTCCCAAACCATGAAATGACATTTTTCCCAGTTTAGGACTAAGTGCTTTTCTTCACATCACTGTAAGACTTTGTCTAAATTCTCTAAACAATCGTCAAAGGATCTGTCATAGACGGTAAAATCATCCATGAACACCTCCATGATTTTCTCGATCATGTCAGAGAAAATAGACATCATGCACCGTTGGAATGAAGCTGGAGCATTGCACAATCCAAACGACATTCGTCGATATGCATAAGTTCCATAAGGGCATGTAAAACTGGTCTTACTTTGGTCATCAGGGTGGATCGAGATTTGATGATATCTGGAATAACTATCAAGGAAACAAAAGAAAGAGTTCTTTGCAAGCCGTTCCAACATTTCATCAATGAAGGGTAACGGGAAGTGATCTTTCTTTGTAGCCTTGTTAAGTTTCCGGTAGTCAATGCACATGCGCCACCCAATGACAGTGCGTTGAGGGATGAGTTCATTTTTCTCATTTCTTACAACTGTCATCCCTCCTTTCTTTGGCACAACTTGGACAGGGCTAACCCACTCACTATGCGGCAGAGGACAAATAATCCCGACGTCCAAAAGTTTCAAGACCTCTTTCTTAACAACCTCTCGCATAGCATTGTTAAGTCTCCGTTGTGGTTCCCTCGAAGGTGATGAATCAGGATCGATGGGGATTCTATGAGTACAAAGAACTGGACTAATTCCAATGAGGTCATGGAGTGAGTAGCCAAAGGCCGATTTATTTCTTTCTAGGATAGTGACAAGTCTATTGGTTTCTTCTTGGGAACGCTTGTCACTTATAATGATAGGAGTTTCTTGATTATTATTCAGAAAGACATATTTCAAGCTAGCAGGAAGAGGTTTCAACTCGATTGAGGGTTGTGATGGCACTTCCAAAGGTCTACTTCGATAGGTTCTGCTAGCTCTTCCTCTTCTTGAGTGAAGTATTCATCATCAAGAGTTGGTTGAGACTAGTCTTCTAGAAATGCCCCTAAGACTTCCTCAATAGGGTCTTGTTTGGGCTTGGGTTCTACTATTGTATTATTTGATCTTAAAAGATGAACAACAATAGAAGAACTGCCTAGTTTGATATTCAGGTGATCCTTGTTTGATTGCTCTTGAAAGAGTGTTCCTAATGGTACGCCAATCAAGAGAGACATGCTTGAGATGTTATAGATGTAAAAATCTAAGCGATACTCAATGCCTCTTTTGCGTAAAGGAACAGATGTAATCACCCCATAACTTTCAGGAATATCTCCAGATGGAATTCTAAGAAGCTTATGAGATGGGATCAAAGATTCGTTGGGGTAAAGCTGTTGACCTAAAGCCTTAGAAATGATATTCATCCCAACGATAGGACTATAGTGAGCCTCTATGGCGATTCCCATAAGGTTACAAAGTATAGTTTCTGTGGGGGCAGTGATTCGGGCTACCTCAGTGGATAACTCTGATTCTGTCGTCCACTTGCGGCTCATGATGGCTGAGAGTCCTTTAATGTGCTCTAAAAGGAAAGCATCATTATGTAGACCATCATCTTCAAATGATGCAGAGTGCACCAGAGGCTTCACTTGAACTGGAAAATTTGAGGTGTTGCCAAAATCTTCAAAAAGATCTACCTCGATTTGAGAGAGGAACATAGAATGATGGGGTTCATCACTCTCTAAAGAGTGTTGTATTCCCATAGGAGATGGTTCTATGGCAACCAAATCATTCGAAGGATTTGAAGGAATTTCAGATTCGATTTTTTGTTCCTCCTCGTGTTGTTTGGGGCTTGGCTCGACTTCTTCTTCGGGGAATTCATCAAAAACTCCAGTGTAAGGGGTATTTTCAAGAATTTTATTTAGAATGGCTTCTCCTTCACTAATGGTTTTGTGCGAGAACGATCCTCCTGAAGATAGGTCAAGGTGCAGAGCAGCTTCCTTGTTAAGACCAAGATGGAAGTGATAAAGTAAGACATTGTCTAGAAAGGAAAGGTTTGGACCGGAATTGATAAGGCTTATGAACCTAGCCCAAGCTGCACCTAGTGTCTCTTTCTCTTTTTGTTTGAACTGAAGAACATCAATTCTAAGGGCTGCAATTTTAGAAAGAGGGAAGAAAGCAAGACAAAATTTGTCTCAAAGTTTATCCCAATTCTCATTTACGCCTCCTATGGAATGAGCATACCACTGTTTCTTGTGTCATGCCACTCTTCCCAAAAGTGAGTATTCCCACTAATGGTTTATCCCAATTCTACGGAATGAGCATACCACTCTTCCCAAAAGTGAGAATGGAAACAATTTCCATTTTAAGGTCTCTTATGTCATGCTAGCAATGATGAGGCAAGAACACAATTGCTCAAATTCTCTAAGTTGGGTGTAAGAATTTTTGTTTTCTAGCCTAGAGAAAGATTGCTCCCAAACCATGGCTATGAAAGTAGGGCGAAGCTCATAGCCATCTGTAAGAATAGGATTTGAAGATGGTGGAGGCTCCAACATGTCGCCCTTTGGAGCAGAGTATTTATATATAGGAGTGGAATCCATGTGGTAAGATGAAATTGGTAAGGTGATAAAGGTGGTAAAAAGGAAAAATGGTAAATGGATGACTTGGTTCGAAACTAGCACAGCTACCGTTCCCCGGCAACGGCGCCAGAAAGCTTGTTGGTATTTCTTAACGCAAACAGATAAATCCGCAAGCGCACGGATACCGCTGTAGCTTTCACCCGTGAGTATTCCAAGGGTATCGATTTCCACGGGGAACGTGAAGTGTACTAGATAAGAACTAAGAGCATCCAAGGATAGATAAGATAAATGGGTAGAGAGATTTTAGAGTTTTCTAAGGGAGTTATCTAATCAAAGGTCCACTATACTCTACTTACTTCGGAGCAACAGTACCTTCCCGACTCTTGACAAAGACTGGGAAAAAGGTAGTCGGGAGAGGCTGCCAAAAGCTCTACGAAAACACCAACCCGAACGTGGTGGACTACAAAGGCCTTACAGAGTTGTCACCCCTGGGGCTACCACAACTATCCATAGGATTGGGCGCAAACTCAGGTAATTGCAATACTAGGCACCACGTCTAACCTATTAATTACTACTATAGCTCTGCAAAGACTAGAACACTCAATACGAGCGAAGATCCCGTAAATAGAATAAAGTAAGAACTGAAATAAGATTCTTAGAAATAATAAATGAAGAACCTAGAGATCGCTCCGAACCAGATGCTGCAAAGGTACAATGTTGAGGAAGATTCGACAGATCCGGCTCCTCCTAGATCTCTCCTCCTCCCTCTCACCTCTAATTACAACTAGATGAACTAGAACTAGAAGAACTAGATCTAGACAACTAGAGGGACATCTCTCTCTCTAATTGAAACCCTAGCTTTTGCTCTAGAGAAGAATAATGAGATGAGATGCCCTCCTCAGGGCTACGGGGCCTTCCTTATATAGCCTCCTCAAATGAACGTTGGCCGTCGGATCAAACCGACCTTAATGGAGGGGTTAGATGCAACCTCAAAGGCGATGGAGGGGGGTATCTGCGAGGTGACCTGTGATTGGCCACCAGACCAGGGCGGCCGTCCCAGGGGGTAGGGCGGGCGCCTTGCCCCTAGGCCTGCTCGCCTTCTCGTTTCTTTCCGCGCCTTCTGGAACCCTCTAGAGTATAGAAAATCCTGCGGATGATAGTTATCTCTATGTAATGCTTGCATGTGGGCCTTTCCTCCTTATTTCTTGATAACCCCCTGCAGAAACAGACATTCACCAAAACTTGTGGAATTCCATTAGTAAACCACCCTATATCTAGATGTGAATTGCATATGGATCCTTTTCATGTTTAGTTGACGGTTAGAATTGGTACTTAAGGACCGTCAACAGCCTCCCTGGAAAAAAAGAGAAAGCAAGCCCATGTTCTCTCAAAAAATTTCCAAGTTCCAAAAGATAGATGTATATATATATATATTCAAGGAGCAAAGTAGAATTAGGTTTCCATCATACACACTCATATATCCACCATACACCATTATATATCCACCATACACCATTATATATCCACCACATGTCCACCCTCATACATCGAACATATATCCCATACACACGCACATCTTGATTTGATTGTATGCCCTGTTTCTCTGGATCCATTGTTTGACTTTACAATATATTCTTTGCAAGTATGCATGCACTGTTTCTCCCCACCTATGAACCCCATATATTGCCTATTAGTTATAGGGTGAGAGAGAAAAGGCATAACACCATTATTTCCTTGGCAATGATCCACAAATACCACATATAGAGAGACTTGAGAGGGTCATACAAAAGAGACTTTGAGTTTCCCTATTTCCCTATGGATTTGATATTTAAAACCCGTCTCGGGTGAAAGCTACAATGGTATCCGTGCGTCTAAAATACCCAACAACATCCTTTTGTGAACACTGCTCCTTTGTATCATCCATAGAGGCGACCAAGATTGAAGAAGCCCTACAAGATGTTGAGTGGGTCAATGCAATGCATGAAGAGCTCAACAATTTCACTAGAAATCAAGTTCGAGAGCTAGTTGAAAGACCCAAGAACTATAATGTGATTGACACAAGATGGGTATTTAGAAACAATAAAGACCAAGACGGTATAGTTGTGAGAAACAAGGATCCACTCAAGTTGAAGGTCTTGACTTTGGAGAAACTTATGTACCGATTGCAAGATTAGAGGCAATTAGAATCCTTTTGGCCTATGCATGTGCACACAATATCAAGTTATACCAAATGGATGTGAAGAGTGCTTTCTTGAATGGATATATTAATGAGTTAGTTTATGTCGAGCAACCTCCCAGGTTTGAAGATGACAAGAAGCCCAACCATGTGTACAAGTTAAGAAAGGCTTTATATGGCTTGAAGCAAGCACCTAGAGCATGGTATGAAAGATTGAGGGATTTCCTTCTATCTAAAGGGTTCATCATGGGAAAGGTTGATACTACTATATTCACCAAGAAGCTTGGCAAGGATCTATTTGTGCTACAAATCTATGTTGATGATATTATATTCGGTTCCACCAATCAAGAATTTTGTGAAGAGTTTGGCAAAATGATGGCAAATGAGTTTGAAATGTCAATGATTGGTGAACTTAGCTACTTCCTTGGACTTCAAATCAAGCAATTGAGAAATGGCCCCTTTGTGAGTCAAGGCAAGTACATCAAAGATATGATGAAGAAGTTTGGTCTAGAGGATTCAAAAGGCATTAGCACTCCAATGGGCACAAATGGACACTTGGATAGTGACGCTAGTGGCAACATGGTCGATCAAAAGTTGTATCGGTCTATGATTGGCAGCCTACTCTATGTGACCGCTTCTAGGCCGGATGTCATGTTTAGTATATGCATGTGTACAAGATTCCAAACCTCTCCAAGAGAAAGTCACTTGAAGGCTACAAATAGAATATTGAGGTACTTAAAGCATACACAAGATGTTACATTGTGGTATCCCAAGGGGTCTAACTTTGAGTTGATTGGATATCCGGACTCCGACTATGCGTGATGCAAGGTTGATAGAAAGAGCACATCGGGCACATGTCAATTGCTAGGCATGTCACTTGTATCTTGGTCATCAAAGAAACAACATAGTGTTGCACTCTCTACCGCTGTTGACGGTAATCTCACCATGTTTTTACACCTTCAAAACCGTCAACAAAGGACCATTTCGAGAATCGAACAAGCAAAGAAGAAATGATTTGGTTCAAATAACTTGGTTTCACATGTATATGTCCTCTATTTGAATGTAGGCACAAAACGTCATAATTCGGGGCCCAACATGACATATTTCCAAGTATGGAAAATGTGCAAACCCAATACACGATCATGATGGACATTACCTCTAGAAGCTACCTACAAAAGATGAGCTTATTTGGCCACAAAAGACGGTCGACCGACCGTACTTTCGGCCCAAATCTGCATAGTAGAATACACACATATCAAGGAGGTCCCACGCCGAAGGGTAGGCCCAGAGCTCTCTATAGGGGGTCGGCTGACCACCCTATAGGGCCACCAAGGCCTCCCATGTGTCCATGATCCAAGCACACCCTCGAGAGTGAAGATCCACCCTTGGATCTCCTCTGTGCTTCTTCTCAACGACTCTAGATCAAAGCACGAGGATACATGGACCCACAAACTATCTCAGAAAAATACCAAACTATTGCCAAGGTGTCCATGACATGTGGGCCATGCTCCACACGAAAGATGGAGGCCAAAGGCCACAACTCACGGTCGGGCGACCGTCAGTATGGGCCTAGAGGCCACCCACAGCCCCCTTAACCTGTGGGGACACCTTATAGAAAGAGTGGCAGGGCCCAAGCGTCATAGGGCGGTCGGCCGACCGCCCCCATGTGCCTAAAAGCTGCCTCATGCATCCACTTGATCTCCACCATTTATTTAAGACAGTTACAATGACGGTTTCATCCTACGGTGGCTGATGGAGGTGGCGCAGATCGCTGACGTGGCACCGGAGTAGCCCCTACTCCACCTCTAGCTATAAATATCCCCTAGGCCTTCACTCTCACTCATGCCTCATTGGAGAAACTACTCCTTAGTATCCTAGCGGAGCTCTGTAGTAGTGCCATGCTAGTTGGAGGATAGTGAGGAGCGCCTAGAGGAGAGTCGGGCCTGTCTGGCGTCTTCTCCGAGTTGTACCTCAGTAGATGCGATTCTCTTGTAAGTTCAGCACTTGTAAGTGATACATCTGAGTTCTTAATAGTATTTGATATTCTACTTCTGGCATAGCTGTTATACATCTTTTCGCGCTTGTTCATCGCTTTACTTTAAGTAGAGTGCTTTAGTCCTTAGCTGGGGTTAAAGTAGTAAGAATAGTGTAGACGTGGTGTCTAGACTAGATCTTGCCTTTGTAAACCGCTTATTGCACGGATTGTTTGTGGATGCTAGTAGAAGGTGACAACTCTATCTAGTCCTCGTATTCCACCACGTGTGTCAGATAAGTTATTAAAAGGAAGGGCCTCAATACAACTTGATGGTGCGGTCTGGTTAGAGTTTTGTCCTCTTTTTGATCTATCCCATCGCCTCCTGCAAGAGAAGGGCTAATAAAACCAGTATAACCAGCCATACCTTGTTAGATATCTTTTCTATATAAAACCTCTCAACCCAGTTCTCATAGTTTCCCTTGATCCATCATAGTGCATATCCATAATCCTAGTTGACTCACTTCTTGTTCCTTGTGGAAAATACGATACCTGGAATACTCCCGGTGAAAGCTACACTTGACAGTCGTACGCTTGCGGTCTTTTCCCGTTTGCCACCTTTGGTGTCAACAAGCTTTCTGGCATCGTTGTCGGGGAACGGTAGCTGTTTTAACTAGAACCCTTTGGTCTTATTATCTTTGTTTGATTTAAACCTTTCTTTCCACATATACACCTATGGACCAAACACCTCTCTTTGAGTATGGTACTCCAACGGGCGCTAGGTTGGAGCCACCTAGTTCATCTCAGGCCGTATTGGCCGTCCCTTATGAGCTTCGCCCAAGTCTCATAACGATGGTTCAGAACAAACCTTTATTTGGGGATGGAGACGAAAATCCCTACACTCATCTACATGACTTTGAACAATTGTGTTCATGTGTCCACATCCATGGGATGAGGCGAGGTACCCTTAAGTGGAAGCTATTTCCGTTTTCTTTGATGGAATAGCCAAATGATGGTACCTTCTCCACGTAGATGACACAAACTGAGAATGGGAAAAGTTACAATCCAAATTCTGCCTAGCTTTCTTCCCCACATCTCGAGTTGTTCGTCTTCAAAAAGAGGTCATCAATTTCTCACAAAAGGAGAAAGAACCTTTTGGTGCGGCATGGGCCCGTCTCTTAGATCTAGCATCATCTGGCCCTGATCTTGCTATAACCGAGCCAACATTGTTACAACACTTTTATGGCGGTCTTAGCAAAGATTCTGCACAAATTCTTGACATGACTTCTAGGGGAGCCTTCCTGTGTTTACCCGTTAGTGAAGGGAAGAGTCTTCTCACGAAGATTCTTGAAAACACCCCCTACACTAACGTTTATGATGAAGGATCCA